>ML785052.1:457626-481452 GCA_009831015.1 Picea engelmannii | reverse complement strand
GTGCCTCCCTTCAAAACATATTTTCCTTTGACAATTTTAGCTCATAAATTTGAAAATATTTCAAACTAATACTCATATATCAAAATAAAACATGTTGTCCAAAATCCATGGAGTCCACTGTCATAAAACAATAAATAACATAAGATTTAAAATCCATATTTTCCAATCTATGAAGCAACCCTTCCTTGGTTTTTGTTGTCACCTTCTGATTTCCCTGAAATTTCCTTGAGTTGGGCAGAGCCTTAGGCTTTATCTCACTGATCACATAGGAACAATCATCCCTCAAATGCATCCGTGAAGACACGGATTAGTCAGAGTCATCGGAGGGTGAGGAAGGGGCAGCAACAACTTTTCCTTTATCAGATGCATGGTGAGCTTCAGTCTTCAATCTCTTGCTGACATGGGAGGATTGTACTAGCGAGTGGTTAGGGGCAGCTTGGGCAATGGGGTTCAAAGGTGGGGGAGCATGCAAGGTTAAATTTGGCCAGCCACGGTGTTTGGATACTGCCGGGTGAACAATCTCCTGCCACCCATCGTTTTCCGGGACTTCAGGCTATAAGGAGACATGAGGAGGCATAGATATACCGGGGGCTTGAGGGGCTTGGAAGAGAGGCCTTTTAGGCCTCGGTTGGACTATTCCCTATCCAATCCAATTAAAGAACCCAGCATGGAACAATTGGCCAAGCTCTTCATAATCAGCATCAAAATGTATTGAGAACCTAGGCCTCCTTGGGCTTCGTTTCCAGTTACCTCTACCTCTATTTCCTCGGCCATGGCTTCCCCAACTGAAAAAACTCATCCTGCATATGTTAACAATTATCAAATATTCTTTTAAATAACCATGCATGACAACTCCTTAAAAATACGAAATGGATTTGGCTCGGAATGTATCAGGCTCATGCAATCCAATCCATACAAATTGTTCTAATGTTAATCAATGAGCAGGGGGTGGAAAAAATGTTTAGGGATACATGAGGAGTTTGTAATTAGCGAAAATATGATATAATGAAAGGGAAGAGATATGGTCACTGCTCGATGATAACAACAATCAACTGTAAGCAAACCAATAAACCTCACTGCAATCCACACAGAATTCTGCCACTTCTATCCAATCTAACACAGAAATTTTCTTAGATGTGATCAATATCATAACAGGGGGTGAGAAAATGAATATGGGATATGTGAGGGGGTTGTAATTAGTGTAAAATGAGATAATGAGAAGGGAAAAAACGTTTACAGTTCATGAGATTAATCAAGCAATCCATAACATCAACCAACAATCAGATGACTGACTAATAATTCCTGTGTATTTAACGAGTTCATTGTCCAATAATAAAATATCCAATATAGTGCCATTACAAAACAGAAGTACAATTTGTAAGAGGTTATGTTCCTTTTATTCGTACATTCTGCATGTTATAACAATCAACAACAACACTCAATATGTAAGCATTAACATCCACCATTTCCATACATTTCCCCAATCCATGTTTGTATTTGAAAGTAGTGTTTCCAAAATAATAATAATAATAATAATGAAGTCTCTACTTCTGTTAATAGAGCCAATCAAGATCTGTAATGATATCCGTTCCCACACATATATATCCAGTAGAAATATTAAAATGATCAAGACCTCACATACCACGCGTGAAGGCAATTGACTATAACCAACAGTCACTATTTAGACACAGGCTATGCAGGAGTAAATTTCTGAAACCCTGTAACCATGCCATTATGAAACAAATATCTCAGTGCGACTTAAAACTAAGACAAACATCCCACACAATTGTCATCAACGGTGATCAATTTGCAAAAAGATAAACGCACTTAGAATTTGGGAGTATCATTGGGCATACAAACAAGCCATCCATATTATACGTGGTGCACAAATGAGAGGATTCCACCATAACCACACAGTAATATATAACCACAATATAAATCAAAAACTTCATTCTGGACCATTTACTAAGTTGCTTGTGAGTGACCAGGCTGCACATATTCAAGTGTATTCTACTAATGAAAAAATATGCAGTAAACATATCCAATCCAATCTTCTAATTCTCAAAACCTCATCTACAGGACGCGACATGTGTGAACAACACCAAACCCCTGTGACTAAAAAAATGAACCAAATAACCAACACGTCTGTCATCAACAGTGGTCAATTTGCAATCAATAACATGCTTAAAACTTAGTGGATATCACTGAGCATGAAAACAAGTCATCCATACTACGCACGGTGTGCAACTGAGAAAACTTCATGGTGCAACAATCCCACTAATCACACAACAACATACGACCATCATATAACTCAATAAATCATGTTGAGCTATTGATTTATCCAATCGTGATTGACCAAGCTGTGCGCACTTAGGTTTATTCAACCAACAACAGAAGATGCAATAGACATACCCAATCCAATAATTTACTTTGCAAAACACCCTATACATAACGCGACCTGCGTGAGCAACCCCAATATTCGTAACCGATGCCAACCATCAACTGAAACATCAAAAGTGTGAATATTAGTGACTGCATATCAACTAACAAATGCCACTGTGGTAGAGGAACAACCAACCGAACAAGTCATGGTAGCTATGCATAACCAGGCATCCAATTGACACAGGGTAGAGGCCCTTCCATTAAAATCATTGAGTTACTTAGCATAAGGCGGGTCACTGTGACCTTAAAAAGCAAACATAAATGTAAGGTTTATGCTAATATCACATAGGCAATGACGGGAAGCCATACCAACATGATGGCTTTACGACCCACCGGTGAGCCCGTACTCAAGGTAATAGACCACAATAACTGGAAACCACTTGACAGGCCTGATATTTTCCCTATGCACCCCAGCCTAGAGGGTTAAGGGTTTGCACAGTTGTCTTCACAGAAGGAACATAACTAAATTAAGTGAGACTCTAAGGCCGAAGGTGTACGCACAAGGGGTTGTGGTGCTTGTGGACGGGAGATAGTCCCTTGGCAAGGTCGAAATAAGAAAACAGGGCTTTAATTAAACCCAATAACCGTGAAGACAATCATCCAGCCAAAAACCCTTCAACCAACACGCAGTGGTAATAAGAAACTATCACCCAGGAAGACTAACAATCCAATGAATTTAACTGATAAAAGTCGAACCATCTATTTTCCATTTAAATCCAAAATTCCACATAGTTGCAGCACTCAAGACAAACACAAACCCACACAACTGAGTCGAAATCATTTCATAACCAGAGTGAAGTCAAGAATGGCCAAAAGAGACATATATGTTAATCGAAATCCTTAAGACGAGGGGTAGACGAGCAGTTTCACCCTGCTAAAAATCTGAAGCGTGAACACAACAGCAAGATCAAACAATAGTCCAACTAGGGTGGCAGCCGACGAGAAGGGTAAAGGTGACGTGCAGTAAATGCACATTGCCTCCACCCTCATCTCATTTACTCCATAGTACATATCAACGAGCCTTCCATTAACACCATTAATCAACCAGTGCATCGATAGTATCAACACATTTAAACCATAGCATAATCCAAGTCCACATAATAATTCAACCATTTGCAATCACTTTGCCAAATGCGCCACCTATGTTTACATTTCTGATAGAACTCAAATAAATCGCTTGACCACTACACAATCTAAACGATCAAGTAAAGAATCATCACCAAATAGCGTGATCAACATCAACCCGAAACATAGCATAATCACCATAAAAAACGCAAGGTATCACTTCCATGAGCCACCAACGTTATAACATATGTATATCAACTACCGATTCCATTAAGCAATGCATAACCAATGCATTATCACCTTGCCAAATGTGCCACCAAAATTTCCACCATATGCATATAAAATGTAACTTAACAATATTTCATAGCCATTTCTTTGTTAGCTAGGACTTAACTACTATCATCAAGTATTTTCATGCATATAGTATCACAGAGCCAGGTCTCTTTTTTTGCATTAGATATAGTATTTTACTTTTCCTCAAAATGCCTTTTCTGTAATTTTCACTAACATTTTTGTTGTACAGGTGCGAGAAGAACAAATACCATTAATGAATAGCAGGTTGTAGTATCATGAAGGAACAACATCTCAAAACTTAATTGATATCAACGACAACCATATTCTCATCACCCGTGTAAACTTTGTAGCACATCGTCATAACATTGAAAATGAATAGACCTGGTCTCAAAAGTTCAAGGGGGTCCCACCTGCTAGCATTATTTAGTCTTATATAATAATAGGCTTAGCAACACTTTGCGGATGAAAGTATGTTGAAGTTTTCAATAGTCAACACAGCTGTCAAAGGATCTGTGCAAAGTTGTCCATCATTTCGTTCCTTTGTCGCACAAGGGCTTCCTCAAGCAACAGTTTAAAAGGATCTCCTGCTCCGTCATCTTTCTTTTCGTCCCCCATGAGTTGAGGTCTGACTTGGCACAACCGATCTTGCAAAGGCTCAACTTGTTCGAGTCCCAACTTCTTGTACCCAGATTTTGTCGGGGACATGCACGAAGAAAAATAAATTAAGAGTAGATCGCTATGGTACCACTGATCCAGATTTATGAGCGGAATGAAATAAATATAAGACTTAATACAATAACACAAAGATACGGAGAACAACAACTATGAACAATAACTTCTATTGATTAAATAAAATAGGTTGAAACTGTAAAATTGCATAATTGAAAATAACTTGCTCGAATGGTGGTAGTTATCTCTGAGAAGAGATGTGGCTACTACGTGCATCCATCTGAGTCGAATGATTAAAATGAGGATCCATAGGCATTTTTAACATTACTTATGAATTCCAAAACCCTAAACATCCAAAAACCTAACCCTAGGAGATGAAATGCCAAATGTTATGTGGGCCCTGATGGGTAAGTTGGTACTTCAACTTCTCGGGATCGTAACTTTTGCATACAACTTCTGTTTTAGGCACGTGATAGCCTGTTGGAAAGGTCTTTTCGAGAACTACGCATTATGCCATCAAACTTTAACTACGTCTATATTTTGACTGTGGCAAGCCAAAAAAACATCATTTAGGGCCCCTAAACAGCCCTAGAAGTACAAAAAGATGTACTGATATGAAAATGTCCAAAATAAGCCATTTGGATTAGGTGGGCAGCCACCAATCCCCACCTGGAAGCTGTGTAGGGCTTCAGACAGCCCCGAAAGTGTAGAGCCCATAATTACAAAGAATTACAGAAGAACGTGGTGAACTAAAACTGTCAAAAGGAGCTAGTTGGAATAGGTGGGTGGCCACTAATATCCACCTAGATCAGTCCTCCCCCCTTAGGAAGCAATGATCTCTATTGCATTGAGTGCCCCCATCAGTTCAGGAAATTTCTATTGAATTTGGACCTGGGTGAGCCATTTACCTTGGTGCAGGAGTTGCCCTGCCTTGACAACCCAATAAAGCTCGATCATCTGTTGGTGAGTGCCCTTGACCTGTGTGTCCACTATTTGATCAGTGGATGTTTGTTCCATGTAGTCAGGGTTGAGCTCTGTTGGTTTCAATTGTTCTGCGATCTCTGAGATGTCCAATAATGGTGGAAAATATGGTCAGAGGAGGTCCACATTGAACAGTGGGTGCAAGCCAAGGAAGGGGGGAATGTTCAGCTTAGAAGCATTGTCTCCCACAACCTTGGTGATAGTGTAAGGCTCATAGAGAAGTGGACAAAGCTTTGGATGGGGCCCTGTAAGGCATTCTTTCTACAAATGTAACTAGACCTTGTCTCCCACTTGAAACTTGTGATGTACCCGGTGTTGATCATGGCGTTGCTTGTACTTAGAATTGGCTTTCTACAAAATATCATGGACCTATTAGCGAATGTGTTGAATCTACTCAATGAATCTGGTGGCTTTGTCAGACTGAGACTGAACATGGGAAGATTATGTCTGTGTGGTTGCAAGAGGTAGTGCAATATCAATGAGACCCAAGGGTTGGAATCCCAACCCCACCTAAAATGGGCTATGGTCGATGGAGCTATGGAGAGCCATGTTGTAGTTCTGTTGAACATAGGGAAGATTGTCATCCCATGTTCATAGATGCTTAGAGTTATACATGCACAGGATGTGCACAATCATCTGATTGACGACCTCTATCTAGCCACCGGTTTAAGGGTGGAAGGCAATGGATTTAGTGAGATTGGTGTCCAACGGTGACCAAAGACTCGACCAAATTGTGTTGAGGAACCTATTGTCCCGATCGCAAATGATGGTCTTTGGTATCCCAAAATGGACCCACACTCGTTTGAAGAATATTTTTCCAGTATCTATTGTTGTGATGCTCTTCTTGCAGGCTGTGAGAATGGCCATCTTTGAGAACCGATCAACCACCACATATACACAATCATTTCCTTGCTTGGTGGACGGAAGGTCGGACATGTAATCCATCGAGAAGGATTCCCAAGGCCTCTAGGGAGTAGGAAGAGGGGTGTATAAGCCTTACTTCCTGATGGTTGGCTTGGAAATAGCACATGCAGTGCAAGATCCGATATACTTGTTGACATCCTATCGAAGTTTTGCCCAATAAAAATGTTTCTATAGAATGGCCACAATTTTCTCCATGCCAAAATGTCTTGCCATCCAACTGTAGTGAGCCTCCCAAATCAGCTTTGCAAGCTTGCTTGCAGAAACACAGAGGTGGCCCAATAGGACATTTGTGCCTGTACCCAAGAGATGATAGGTGCTGGCGAAGTTAGTGGTGAGTGCAGCCATGGGAGGTCGACTGAGGCAATCAGTGACACAATTTTCGTTCGATGTTGATATGGAACTACTGCAGGTATGTGAACCACTTCTAATGTCGGTCATTCTACAACTTCCCTTCTGTCTGTATGAACTAGAGAGGCTTGTGATCAATGTTGATGATTGTCTCCTTTCCCAGAATGTAATGTTTCCATTGACGACAGGCTTGTACAATGGAATACATTTCCTTGACATAGGTGGGGTATTTTCGAACAATATATGAGAGTGTCTCACTATTGTATGTTATCGGATGATCGTGTTGAGTGAGAACTACGCCTACAGCATAGTCAGATGCATCAGTCTCAATCGCGAGCGATTGTTGTAGATCGGGTAAGGAGAGTAATAGAGATGAGAATAAGTGATTCTTTAGATCATCAAATGATTATTGTTGTGCCTTCCCCCACATAAACTTTTCCTTGACACCACCCTTGGTCACTTGGTTGAGGGCCCATGCCATGTGGGAGAATCCCAACATGAACCATCGGTAGAAGTTGGTAAGTACCAAGAAGCTTTGAAGCTCGGTTAGTGTGGTCGGGGCTGGCTAGTCACGGATGACTTGGATCTTAGTTGTATCCACATGTACCCCTTGTTCATCAACAATGTAGCCCAAGTATTGGACCGTGTTCGTGCCAAAGCAACATTTTTCCAAGTTGGCATATAGCTTGTGTTGTCGCAGAGTGCCCAAAACCTATTGAATATGCTACATGTGCTCCTCTCGAGTTTTGCTAAAGATGAGGATGTCATCCAGATATACCACCACAAAAGAGTTGGTGAAGGGTCTCAACGCATCATCCATCAACCTCATGAAAGTTGTTGGTGCATTTGTTAGGCCAAAGGGCATGACCAACCATTCGAAGAGACCTTCTTTAGATTTGAAAGTTGTCTTCCATACATCAGTCGGTTCGATCAGAACTTAGTGGTAGCCAGACTTTAGATCAATACTGCTGAAGAACTTGGCCCACTTGAGTTGGTCAAGAAGGTCATCAATACAAGGAATTGGGTATTGGTTCCTAACTGTAATTTTGTTTAATACTCTGTAATCAATGCAGAGTTTCCAGGTCTCGTATTTATTCTACACTAGTACAATCGAGCTTCCGCAAGAGGAGATGGGTCTGATGTGCCCCTTTTGAAGCAGATCTTAGGTATTACGCTTGATTTCGTTATTTTCCATCAACGGTCGACAATAAACTGGTCCATTAGGCAGAGGTGCACCGGGGGTTGGATCAATTGGATTCTTGACTTGGCAGTGTGTTGGTACCCCAATGGGTGAGGAGAAGATGTCTCT
This sequence comes from Picea engelmannii, assembly GCA_009831015.1. Taxonomy (NCBI): domain Eukaryota; kingdom Viridiplantae; phylum Streptophyta; class Pinopsida; order Pinales; family Pinaceae; genus Picea; species Picea engelmannii. The sequence continues at coordinate 473,420 of ML785052.1, read as the reverse complement.
ATACTCTTCCACGATTTTTTCCACTTGCTTCTGTTGCAAAGTAAGCCTCTGTGTAGAGGTCATAGATGTGGCAGTGACCTTCTGCTTATTATGAGCGCGGATCACAAAGAAGATGAACTTTCTGGTTTGTGAAATGACATTACTGCATTGCTTAGTAGAGATTAAAGAAGTAATGGTAGGTGGCCCTACCTCTGGTATCATGTACAACTTTCTGCCCAAAGTAATAATAACACTGCGGAGTCTAGACTCATACACAACATGTTGCTTCCACAAATATCTTTGTCCTAAAATAACATCACAAACTTCAAGGGGAGAAATATCACACAATACCTCATCTTTGAAGGGCTTGATGTCATAGGACAGACGACACTCTTGGCTGACACGAAGATCTCTTCCTTGGAAAATCTAGTCAATGATGTAGGGTTGCAGGTGCGGTGTCATCGGTAGGTCCAACCGCTTGATGACCATAGCTAAGATCAGGTTCTTTTGACTTACGCTATCAACAATGAAATGAATCGGAGCCCCCTTTAACCACATTTGTGAGTGAAAGAGGCATTCCCCTTCCTCTGGTTCTTCTAGTTCGCTTCGTTGGAATTTGGTGGCAATGATAGTGGTGTTGGGTTCGGCATCGATAATCTGCTTCTTTGATTCAAAGTCATATTTTTCCTCTGAATCAGAATCTTTCAGCTCGGCCACCAGTAACTACTTGGAGCAACATTATTCAATGTTCTGCCAAAGAATTTTATGGTATTCACACCTCTTTCTCGTGTCCTTCTTTGACTTCTCATTACCCTTCTTGTGTTGTGGCTTTGACTGGTTGTCCTGAGAGTGACCATCTTTTCTTTGTCCCTTTTTTTGTGGGTTGGGGTCGCCTTTTCCCTGCTTTGGCTGTGAGGAGTTTGCAGATCCAAACTCTCTCCTCTTCCGCTTAAATTTTTGCTTGATCTTGACAACATATCTATAAGTCGTACACAATGATGCGATGTCCAGAAAATCCATTTCTATTTGAATGTATCTATGTATACAACCATGGTATTTGAGCACCATATGTCGTTCAGAGTCTTTGATACCTAATTTGGTGCACAGGGTATGGAAAATATTGGTGAAATCTAGTACTGTCTAGTCCCTTTCCTGACGCAAGGTGGTCCATCTTTTGTACTGGTCATTGTAGCTTCCAACAGGGTAGTACTATTCTTTAATTGCATCCCTAAAGGAATCCCATGTGGGGGATACCACAAATATTTCATATTCCTCTATGGCCCTTTGCTCAGATTAAGTATCCCACCGGTCCTTAACATAGGGGACGGCCTTGAGGAGTGCAAAAGTAATCTTTTCCCTATCGAAAAAATTGTGGACTGAAAAATACCCGTTCGAGTAGATTCAACCATTTATCTATAGCATTCACATCTATTAGTCCTTCAAATAATGGAATATCAAAATTTAATTGTACCTTGAAGGGGGTTGCATGGTCGCTTGATGAAGATGTGTCTCCTTGGGAAGTCGTTGAAAGATATGTGCAAAGTTGTCCATCATTTCATTCCTTTGGCATGCAAGGGCTTCCTCGAGCAACAGTTTAAAAGGATCTCCTGCTCCATCATCTTTATTCTTGTCCCGCATGAATTGAGGTCAGGCTCGACGCAACCGATCTTGTAAAGGCTCAACTGGTTTGAGTCCCAACTTCTTGTACCCAGATCTTGTCGAGTACATGCATGAAGAAAAATAAATGAAGAGCAAACCGCTCTGATACTGCTGATCTGGATTTATGAGCGGAACAAAATAAATAATACATTGAATACAATAACACAGAGATATGGAGAACAACAACAAATATCCAATGAACAATAAATTCTATTGAATAAATAAATTTGGTTGGAACTGTAAAACTGTAGAACTGAAAACAACTTGCTCGAATGGTGGTAGTTATCTCTGAGAAGAGATATGGCTACTACATGCATTTGTCTGAGCAGGATGATTACAATGGGGCTCCAGAGGCCTTTTTAACATTACTTATGAATGCCAAAACCCTAGACATCCAAAAACCTAACCCTAGGAGATGAAACACCAAAATTTATGTGAGCCCCAATGGGTAAGTTGGTACCTCAACTTTCGTGGGTTGTAAATTTTGCATACAACCTCCATTTTAGGCATGTGATAACCCATTGGAAAGGTCCTTTCGAGAACTACACATTATGCCCTCAAACTTTGACTATGTCTACAATTTTACTATGGCAAGTCAAAAAACATTGTTTAGGGCCCCAAAACGGCCCTGGAAGTACAGAAAGATGTAATGATATGAAAACTTCCAAAATAAGTCAATTGGATTAGGTGGGCATCCACCAATCTGCATCTAGAAGCTGTGTAGGGCTTCAAACAACCCCAAAAGTGTAGAACCCACAATTACAAAGAATTACAGAAGAACGTGTTGAACTAAAACAGTTGGAATAGGTGGGTGGCCACCGATATCCACCTGGATCATTATCACTCCAATGTCAAGGAAAACGTGGTATATTCTAGTATGCACTAATTATGTTGATAAATGGGTAGTTCATGCTACTGAGCAAGTTGTTGTAGATTTTTTATTTGAGGATATATTTACTCATTTTAGTGTTCCAAGAGAATTTATCACAAATCAAGGTGCTCAATTTACACCAAAACTTTTCCAGACCATTATAGAAAAATACAATATGAAGCATAGGAAGTATTCCCCATACCATCCACAAGCCACTCGGTAGGTGAAATCCACAAACAAAGTTCTTGAATCCATCTTGACAAAAACAATTTAGCTTCACCATCGAGATTGGGAAAGTCGACTTTCAGAGGAACTTTGGGCATATTAGACTACATGGAGGAATACAACCAGACATACACCATATGAGCTAGTATATGGTAAACAAGTTGTGCTCCCTATTGAGTTCCAAATTAAAACTTTCAGGACAACAACATAATATAACACAACTCAATGAATTGGATGAGATATGACAGGATGAAATTTAACACACAACCATCATTCAAGGACATATAATGAAATGGCATGACAAGTTCATCAGAAAGAAGAAATTCAAACCAGGTAACTAGGCTCTTTTGTTTGATTCCAATTTTTAAAAATTTTAAACGAAAACTCAGTACTCGATGGTTAGGACCATATGAGATGGAAACAGATTTTGATAATGGATCAGTTAAGATCAATACTATTGATGAATATGGATTTTATTTTATGGTAAATGGACATTGATTAAGTTTCTATCAAAATCCTTTAAACAACAAAGAATTTTTCCACAATTTGCTACAATAATAAGAAATGAAGATAATGAGTAAGGGAAATCATTCCTATATATAAGAGTGCAGCAATGAAAACCGGTTTACTGGTGCAACTATGCATGGATTCTATTTGAAAACCAGTGATCTGAAAGACATAATTCAATTCCTTTCAAAATAACTATAGGATTATTTAAAAACTCATGTTCAACGTTTTAGTGTTCTAACCTTTCATTTTTAGCAAGCAGAGTTTCTTTTCCAAATAAGATTGCAAAAAAACAGTTTTCAAATCAGTTTATGCAACATCTAAACAGACAGATTTTTTCTCTTCATTGCTCTAGATTAAAATTTCAGAGACTTTAGAAGTCTTCAAATTTTCAGAATTGCAGTATAGTGTTTTCAGAAATAAAATTTTCAACAGTCTTCAGAATGACCATGAATTTTTTAGTTCCTATTCAAAATTTCAGAATTTGATTCTTAGTATTCTATATCTTCTTTCAGATAGATATGGGGAAAAGGGAAGTTGCATGTCAATTTGGTTCAATTCCAGATATTGCTGTCCAAATGTTTCCACACGAGGATCTCTATATCAAGTTAATTCCTGCAATTTTTAGACTTTGAGTAGTTACAAAGTTTTTCGATAGCTACCGAAATTCCCCTATAAAATTCTTTTTTAAACGGCTAGGTGTTAAATTATTTCCAAATCTAATATGCAGACTATCATCACAGTTATCATGGAATAGATGAAATAATGTCATGCATTCTTTCGTGAAAATAATCATCAACAATTTTGAAATTTAAGACCAGTCTTCAGCAATTCCATATTTCACAACAGTCATTAGCAATTCCAGATTTTACAATAGTCGGCAACAATTCTTTATTCATCAAGTAAGGAATCAACATCAACAATAAAAGTTTTCATCAGAGTAAAATTTGGTTCAAAATTCCTCCTCTAGCTTCAAAAAAATGAAAGGTGATTAAAATCACAGATACAAGTAATCAAAGGTAATGACTTTTCAACTAAGTTTGCTATTGGAAGTGTGAAATATGTAAAAGCATTTGGATAAATTATTAGCAAGTCTTTGTATACATTTATCACACCTTATTTTCATAATTTTATGATCTACCTATCAAGCCTCTGATTTAACGCCATTTTCATTGCTAGTTACCCATTTTGACTTATAATAACCCTCCCTTCTACCATATTATCACTCCTTTTGTCATATTTTCTATGCAAATGCCATTTGAGAGCTCAAAAGGTAATTTTGTTGGTTAATTAATGTTTTTCAATTGTTTTTTTATGAATTATGGATATTATGAGTTGTTTTATTGCTAATGATGGTTAACCATTCTAGATCGTGTAACTCACAAGGTGATTTTGTAACCCACCTCGTCACTTGGCATATATCGGAGCTTCTAGACTAGGATTGAAGACATGGGTTCTTCTCCTGGATACTTCGACATGCTTCCAAGTTCATCATATCAATTCCATGACAAATGGGGTAGGTGTCATTCTTCAGTCAAAATTTATGATCAACCACACTCAAAACAATGTGTCCAACAAAGGATTTGATCGTGGTCGAGATTGGATATATTCTCATGAATTAACATGTCAGGAGAATATCATCTAAAATTATTTTTGATCTATCTTTGTCAAAGCAATACCTGAAGATAGAACTGTCTCTATTTTTGTATCTTTCATTGTTGTAATCGATGTATCCAAGGCGTGGCACAAGGGCTTCATTCTTGAGTTTTCTTGTGTGCTCTTGTGAAATGAATGTATATATAACTAAGCCTATATGGTGTAGAAATCAATCAACATTACTAGATTATTACTTTAATATTTATGATTATGTATTGTTGAAATTTCAATTTGTTAATACAAAGCGATCATGCTAATGTTCTGAGACAAATTCCTATGTTTACAATTCGCTCTTAACCTTGTAGTCTTCTAGTATTGTGAAGTCGATTAGTAGGGCCCACCAATTCAATCCACAGTGCAATTTACTTTATGTAGGCTTAGATTTGGAATTGCAGTAAGTTTATATTGTGTTATAGAAAGAATCAAGTTAGTTTGATATCAGAATAATTTATCTATGTTTTCAATTGAGTGTTAGATAAATCCTTTTTTTATGAATGTGTGTGTGGATCCTTGTAGATATTAAATATTCCATTGAAGACTGAGAGATAAGTTGTATTTTTTATTATGTCAAGGGAACATTACAGTGGTGACAATGAAAGAATGTGATTTGAGCCATTAAAAATATCATTTCATTAGTCCAATGAACAAGTGATATCTTTTTTGAGTTACAATTTATGTTTTCTTTTGAAACACATGATTGTATGCTTTCATTTGCATTAGTAACCTACAGAAATAAAAGTTTCATTGAAGATATGAGTTAAATATTTGCTTCATAACCAATTACAAGGACATTTAAAAATAAGATATAAATGGAATTATGTAATATCTGAGCCAACAAAGCATTTCTTTGATCAAGCATCCAGTGAAAGACATACTTTGCTAGTGGTTTTAGTTTTTGTTTTCGGTAATTTAGGATTTAAAGAGTGATTTTTCTTTGGAGCATTAGATTATAACTTAGAAGCTTTCTTGACGAATAGGAACCATTTATGTACTAGACCCTGCAAAAATAATGTTAGTATCTCACAAGATTATGCTCCCAAGATCATAATTAAATGTCAAGAATTCAAGTTTATTAAATTGACTGACATTTTTGGCGCCATTGTCGGGGAGATGCTAAAATGGATTAGCACATCCATGGCCTATTTTTCTTGCATATTTTAAATTTTAGAGTTTGTTCCATGTGATTTCCTTTTTTTCTTAAGTATTGGCATTCTAGATCTGATGTGGTAGCATGAGTCCATTGTTCCAGTAGTTCTTAAGCTATGTTAGTGTTGCATGAATAGAGTTAGAGACAATAGAGGTAGATTTAGCAGAACATGTAGAGAAGTTACTTCAGATAAAAAGACTCCTTAAAATACTAATTTGCTGGTAGGGAAATCCATAAGAGGAGGACATACAGGTGGCTTAGATCACCAATCAGGAAACAAAGAAGAGTTCAATCCAATCCTAGAACTAGTATCTCCACATGTAACATTAGAGTATAGCCTATTCAGAAATAAAAACATGGCAGAAGGATAACGTGAAGTACATACCAATGAGGGAGGTGAAGTGCATGCAACTGAAGAGGTAAATTTTGGGTTTTCAATTGTGGATCCTAATACAATTGTACATATGAAGAACATCCACCCATCAATTTTACCTCATTTCCATGGTCTGGTAAGTGAAGACCCTGATGCTTTCTTTTTCGAATTTGATATTCTATGTCACAGCTGTGATTGTGCCTCTAATGCACAAAAACTAAGGTTGTTCCCCACCACTCTCAAAAATGCATCTCTAAGTTGGTTTATGGGATTGGGGGGGACACAATTAGAACACGGGATCAAAAGCATATAACTTTCCTTGGGAAATATCAAGATTACTGTAAGACTAGGTAATTAAGAGAAGAAGTATTTAAAATGAAACCGAAAGAGGAGGAGAGCTTAGAAGAATATCTTGAGAAATTTGTGTATAATCGTCAAAGATCCAAACAACACAAACTAGAGCCAGAAACCATTAGAACAACTTTTTTAAGAGGTTTATTAGATGAATCTATACATTTTCTCAATTTAATGGGATCTAGTGATGTCTCTCAACTAACCTTTGAATAAATTTGTGATTTATGTAGAAGATATTCTCAGAGCTAAGCAAGATTTAGTAGGGGATCAAGAGGCACTCTTTCCAAATTCACCAAATCTGTGATAAGTGGTGTCACTAGGAATGAATTAGGAAATTTGCTAGAAAATTTTAAGATTGGTCTTCTTGGCACTCTTGGCTTACAGTTGGACACTTTGCAAATTAAAAAAACAAGAAGATGAAAATGCATCTCTTTCTATTTTTTTCCCTAGGTGTAAGAAAAAACGCCCACTATAACAATGTCCTCTTGATAGTATTAAATTATTTTCTATTTTTGACGGAGAACATTCCATGGAACATTGTCCCTCCTTACTTAGAATTAAAGAAGGAAATCAAGCAACGGAAAAATGTTGTATGTTTGCATTGAGGACACCATGGAAACCAAGAACACCAGGTATGTCTTGAAATCTTGCATCTCAATTTACCTGATATCCACCACAATACTTGGATCCTACTATTCGTTAGTAAGGATGGCCTCAGCAACAGGTCCACAATCGTCCTTGGCAACAGGGATGGAAAGGACCCAGTTATGGGAACATGCCTACCTATTCCTATCCTACACCACCATAACAAGCATACCCTATAACATCACCTCAACAATATTCACAACAATCATATCGTCCACAAATTCAACAACCATATCCCACACAAACACAAAACCAACAAGTTGCACAACCTCAACAATTACAACTCACACAACCCCAAAAATTATAGCTTCCATCCACCCAACCTCCGAGACCCACTCAATTACATACCCAACCAATTACCAACCCAAATAATATGGTAGCTCAGCTTGTTTACAACATTGAGTTCCAACCCTTTCCCACCTATCTAGTCACCCCAATGGAATTACAAGATATTTAACTTAGATCAGCAAAGGTGCTCAATAAATACTCTCCTATAATTGTTGAAGAAGTGTCGGAGGAGGAATATCCTAATCAAATAAACAATGATGTTAAAATAAAGAAAACTTCCCCAAATTTAGAGCTCCCCCAGTCATCCAGTTTACCTCCCTATCTGGAAAGGTTAAGCTTAGAAAAACCAATTGTTCACCCTAAATTTGACTTGATTTCTGAATTAAGGAATGTTTGGATCAAAGTTCCTTTATTACAAGCCATTAAAGATATACCAAATTACGATAAAACCATCAGATAACTTTGTTTAAAGAAACCTGGAAGGAAGAAGATAGAACCAACAACAATCTTATTTATTGGAAGATTAGTAGTTCTCATATCAAGACAATTTTTTGTGGAAAAGTATCAAGATCTTGGTAACCTGATTGTTTCAGTACGTATCAATGGTGTTATTGTTCCAAACACTCTCATTGATTTAGGGGCCACAATCAATATAATGACTAGGTATACCATGGAACAATTACAGATACTTAACCTCTTTCCTACACATATTGTCCTAGAATTAGTAGATCGATCGAAGATTAAACTCAAGGGTGTATTTGATGATGTAAATGTTACCTTAGACTCTTGGGAGTATCATGTTGAATTTATGGTTTTGTAGCCCAAAAATTATTCAAGAGTGCATTCCTTGATCTTAGGAAGACCATGACTGGCCAGAGCAAATGCATTTATTGGTTGTCAGTGCAAGAACATGCTTATTTCTCAAAGTGATTAAGTGAAAAATGTAACTTTGTATCCTCCCGCCAAACCTTCTCATGAGCCTGAAAACACTCTATGGTTAGACAATGATAATAGTGATGAAGAGAATAGTCAACCTATCTTTACAATAGAGCAAATTGTGTAATTTAAAGAATTCACTAAAGATGATCAGATTCATAGTTTTATGGTCAATTCAGTTTTTCTACAAAATTTTGATTCGTTTGATTACATTTTTTGTTCATATTTTCAAGACAATTGTGATCTAAAAGCTTTATCATCATTGTATGATTCTGCACCAACCTTAAGCGCATCAGAATCTCACACTATTACTGTTGAAATTATTCCAAGAAAATTCTTATATATAGATTCTTAACTTGACAATTCTGAGCAGGAACAAGTAATCAAAATGTTTCAAAGACACAATGATGCATTCACTTGGAGTTATCATGAAACGAGAGGAATTCATCTTGATACTTGTACCCACCATATCTACATCCAAGAGAATGCTCATCCCATTAGACAACCTCATAGATGAAAGAACCCAGCTTTAAGAGAGATTGTTAAGGAGGAAATACAAAAATTGTTAAATGCCAATTTCATATATCCAGTTTCAGATAGCCAATGGGTCTCACCCCTTGTCATAGTATTGAAACACATACACCGACACTGAGAGGCGGGGGTGAATCAATATCTGGAACTTTTGGCTATTTTTCAAACTTTCATTGATTAACTAAATTAACTGAATAAGATATATGCAGTTCAATTAATTATTCATAAACATGTATAAAATAAATTGTATGAAGTAGATAAAATATCATTCTTTTATTTATTCAACTTGAATGAATGCAAATAAAATCAATCCTTTAATATCTTCAACTTCAACTGAATATGAGAGATCCAACTCTCTGATACAAGACCCATCTTGTACTTCTCAAATCCAACTGAGAAATGAGGAATCCAACCCTCATAACAAGACCCATCTCGTTGATCTTAGATCCAATTGAGATGTGAGGAATCCAATCCTCATGACAAGACTCAGCTTGTAAACAGGCACCAACCTAATAGAATGAACTTTCATTCAATCCATTATATATATATCCACCAAGACACTTTATTCCCTTCATATTCCTGGCATGGGGGACGACTTTCAGGAGTGCAAATGTAATCTTTTCTCTATTGGAAAAGTTATGGACAAAAAAAATACCCTTCTACCAGATTAAACTATTTTTCTACAACATATGTGTCTATCTGACCTTAAAATATAGGAATATCAAAGTTGATCTATACCATGAAGGGGGTGGCACCTCCGCTTGAGGAAGATGTGTCACATGTTGGTAGTCATTGAAGCATTTGTGTAAAAGTATCCATCATCTTGTTCCTTTGTTGCGCGAGAGTTTCCTCGAGCAACAGTTTGAAAGGATATCATGTCCCGTCATCTTTCTTTTATCCCACTGTGGAGGGTTGTTTGGGCGTGCGAGAGCTCTTGTTCTCAAGAAAACAAGCTCAAGACCCAATTGTTTGTACCCTGGCCTCGTCGGGGAGATGCACTAAGAACGACAAGGAGCAGACTGTTTTGATACCATTGATCCAAATTTTATGAGGAAAATGAAATGAATACAGATCTATATTATTAACACAGAGATACAATGAAAAATAACAAAGATACAATAAAACTTGGCTTCTATTCAATAAGAAATATGCTAAAATTGTAAAATGCAGATTGAAACAAGCTTGCTAGAATGGTGGAAACTTATCTCTGAGAAGAGATGTGACGATTGCACTCATTCACAAGAAGATGAGTACAATGAGTCTCCAAAGGCCTTTTTACATCAAACATGAATGCCAAAACCCTATACATCCAAAAACCTAAACCTAGGAGATGAAGCGCCAAAAGTCATGTGGGCCCCGTTGGGGTAAGTTGGTACATCAACTTCCCGGGGTCGTAACTTTTGCATACGATCTTTGTTTTAGGCACATGATAGCACGTTGGAAAGGTCTATCCGAGGACTACACACAATGTGACTCTAGCGGGCCCAAAAAAACATTGTTTAGGGCCTCAAAACAACCCCGGAAGTTTAGGACCCAAAAACCTAGAAATAAACTACCAAGATGACATCTGCATGTGAGCCAGTTGGAATAGGTGGGTGGCCACCGATATCCACTTGGATCATGATCTCCTTGATATATTTGGATATTTGATGAGTTGAACAAGTGTAAATGATGATTAGGATAGTCAGGGAAGCCATTCCACCCATTTACCATCGTGGAATTCCACAAAATTGCACACAATGTGTAAATTTGTACTTAACAATTTACAAAACAGGGGCGTTGCAAGAAGCACGCATTATCTCACATGCATAACAAGAATAAGTTTGAGAAAATTTAGTTGACACTTGGAATTCAAAATTGGGTTGGAAACCCAATATTTAAATAAAACCAACTAAAGTATGTGTAGGCCCGAGACTCTTCAAAAACTCAAAATTTAAACCAAGATTCCAATTTTTTGACAAAATTTAAATTTTTGCCAATGACAAAAATTAGTGCTAACATGAGTGTTTCAGGAGCCTAAAGGGTTGCCACCTAAGAGGGACGTGGGACATGAGATACAATTGTTGCCTAACTCCCCATTACCAAATATTGGGTTGTATAGATAATTTGTCCTGGAAGCAAACAAAGTGAAGAAATAGTTGTAGCAGTTACTAGAGTAGGGAATAATTCAACCAAGCACCTCACCTTGGAGGTCACTTATCATCACAGTACCCAAGAAGGATGGGAATCGATGAACATGTATCAACTATAGATATCTAAACAAGACCACCCTCAAGAATCGACACCCTCTGCCCAGGATTGATGATTTGTTAGACCAGTTGCAACTTGTCAAGTACTTCACCAAGTTGGATCTCAAATCGGGATACCACTTGATATGAGTCAAAGATGAACACCACCTTCAATACAATGCAAGGGTCATATGAATGGTTGGTTATGCCTTTTGGTTTATGTAATGCACTAGCTACATTTATGCGATTGATGAATGATGCCTTGCATCCCTATCTAGATTCATGTGTAATAGTGTATTTATATGACATATTAGTTTACAACTCTACCTAGGAAGAGCACATCTCACATCTCATGCAGGTGTTAAAGACTCTGAAAAAAGTATCAATTGTTTGTTAACCTCAAGAAATGCAAGTTTTCTCAACAATCGTTAGTGTATTTGGGGTATGCAATTGGTGGAGGGGAACTCAAGATAGATCTCGCAAAGATGGAGGCCATCCTCAAGTGATCGGTTCCTACTAATGTTACTGACATTAGGAGCTTTGTTGGGGAAACACAATACCTATAGAAGTCTATAGCATCCTTTTTAGTGGTAGTTGCATCACTCCATGCCATAACAACTAGTGGTAAGAGTTTCCAATGGGGAAAGAATCAACAAAAAACTTTCAATGAGTTGAAACAAAAGATCAACTAGGCATCGATTCTTATATTTCCTAACTTGCAAAATCCTTTCGAAATGGAGATGGATGCAAGTGGATACTTTATGGGAACAGTCTTGATGCAAGGAGGTAATTCGGTATGCTATCATTATGAAATGTTTCATGGAGGAATCCCAAACTACCCTACATATGATAAGGAACTCTATGCCCTGGTTTAAGTTGTTAAGAAGTGGAATCACTATTTGATGGGAAAGGAAACCATAATCACCAACCATTTCAGTATTTGCAGGCCCAAAGTAAGCTGAAACAAACCAGACACTACAAAACATAGTTACTCACTTAACAAGCAATGTGACCTCAAAATGAGAATTGTAGCTGAAAAAATCCATTATTTTGGGTCAAAAACACTAAAATCAACCCATAAATTAAAAAATGACACTTCTAGTAGCACCCTTGTTTTGGGGGTGGTTAAAATTTTGAATTGTTTGAAATTGTGGCCTTGACAATCAATACCATTGCAGAAAAATGACTATTGAAATAAAAAATGATGCTTCCCATAGTAACAAAGTTACCAACTTAATGAGAACTGTGACCTCAAAACGAGAACTCTAGCCCTTAAAACCCATATTTTTGCATAAAAAAAATGAAAAACAACCCCCAAATCAAAAAGTGGTGCTACCGGTAGCACCATTTTTTGTAACCGAGTCAAAATTAAAACTTTTTTCAAGCATCGACATAAATGATCAAATGGTTGCTCAAAAAAACTTTAAAATCAACCCCCAAATCAAAAAGTGTTGCTACCAGTAGCTCCATTTTTTGTAATCAAATCAAAATTACAACTTTTTTCAAGCATGGGCTTAAAGGATCAAATGGTTGCTCAAAAAACTTTAAAATCAACCCCCAATTCAAAAAGTGTTGCTACCGGTAGCACCATTTTTTGTAACCGGCGTTTTTCAAGCATTGGCTTAAAGGATCAAATGGTTGCTCAAAAAAACTCTAAAATCAACCCCCAAATCAAAAAGTGGTGCTACCGGTAGCACCAGTTTTTCTAATCGGGTCAAAATTACAACTTTTTTCAAGCATCGCCTTAAAACATAAAATAGTTGTTTAGAAAAAACTTAAAATCAACAACTAAATAAAAACATGACGCTACCTAAAGCAAAATGTTTTTTCTAAACGTTAAAATTGTGGCTAATTACAACCTAATTGAAACTGTGGCCTTGACAACAAATCCCTACACAAATAAAAAACCCAAAATTGGATCATAAATGATCATTTGAAAATTTATTTACTAACTTTTTTTTCTTAAATTTACATTAAAAAATAAATAAACAGAAAGTAGAAAATCTTCACAAATATATATTTTTTAACGAAGACAAAAACAAAAACTCAAAAAGAAACAAAATTCAATAAAAGATTAAAAAAATATATCTAAAATAAAAATAATATTTAACAAAAATATTGATATTGCCTAAGCTAAAAATTTGTTTTAATTTTTTTTAAAAACAAAATTAAAACAATAAATTTCATTTACAAATTAAAAAAAAAAAATCAAATCGTTATATTATATATATATATATATATATATATATATATATAGTTGTTTAACTATATGTCACACACCCACTATGACAACTAAATTATTCTTTTGTCTTTTCTTCGAGGACAGAGTCCCTAAATTTCTATGGGGCCTAGCCCAGACCATCCCTTCCCTTATCCTCCTCCAAGCGACCACAACCTGGCCTTAGCACAAGCGTCTTTCACAACTCGCGAGTTGGAGAGTCAAGGCTCTCGACTCCTCTTTCTCCAAACGTCGATACCTGAAATGTGATACGGGTATGGCTCTCTCCTCACTAGCGCTTGCTACATACAACCGTAGGCTAGGCTAAACACTAGTACTACTCACAACTCGCGACTTCGCAAGTTGGAGTGTTGAGCCCTCGTGCTCCTCCTTTGCGAATCCCTGAAACGTGAAAGGTCAACAATGGGTTGACTCTTTCCCAGGCAACATGTGTCCACCACCTGTCAACCACGCAGTCCCCACCTAACGGATGTGCCACGTGTTCGTATCAGCCCTCGATGCTCGGCACTTTGCGACTTTTGCAATCGAAAAGAAATTTTTTCAACCTTTGAACCCCCGATACATGATACCACACGGAGGTTCTGATCCAATGGTTCTCCCATGGCTTGGATCCAACGGTCTCAATCCTTTCGCGATCTCGCGTAGCGCGAGTCCTTTAAAACCTTGTCCGTTGACTCCTTTGAGTCACGAGTAAGCGAAACGTTGAGATTTCACCACGTGCCCTCCTTGATGGACGGCTACGATCAAATCACGACTTCGCACATCGCTAGTTCGAACAATATGCTCTTTGACCTTCTTGCTCTACGAGTTAGCGAAATGTTGAGCTCTTGCCACGCGTCCTCTACAATGGACGGCTTGATTTCCTCTTTGAAGAGTTCAAGATTTCATGACTCACACATTGTAAGGGTCTTCCATCAGTCGACACGTGTCCAACTTGATATTTGACGATCTAACTTCTAGTCGGGATTTCGTGTATCGCGCATTCGAAGGGATCTCTACCTCTGTTTCCCCGAACGTCGAAATCCTCCTTTGGGCACGAAGCGTTAAGGTTATCGCTACTTCTGTAGATCTAACGGTTGTCCGTCCTCGTCTCTGCGTTCCTCCAATATCGACCGTTTTTCCTCTGGAGCCTTCGCTGCTTCCCGTCCTTGAATAATTTCGGTTTCCAAAGGCTTCGAACCTTTGTCCCTTCCTCTGCAATCCAACTTGGTTTAAGGAACACTCTGCAAGTGTTATCCCTCCTGAGCTTCGTCAGCTATGAAGGACTTAAGAGCCTTGCGCTTTTCTTCTGGGCTTAACAGGCTTCGTCCTCCAAGGGACTCAAAACGATTAGGAAGGTTTACATGCGTAGATGAAACTGTGTTCACGGTCGATGAACACACAGTTCATGACTCGGGCTTATGCCACCACAGGACACAAGTATTTACAAGTATAAAACATATCCTAACCACATGATTTCTTACTGGCCTAATTATACAACCAAGCAGTGATAAAAGGAATATAGTATATCCATTAAAAAGTCATACACAATTCCTGCAACATACACAGTATAGCCAATTCATACACAGTTATAGATAAATTACACAGGGCAGGAGATTGCTTATCTATTACAAGTCACCGCCAACCAACTAATTGTGGGTGTTCATCCTTCCACCCGACCATAGGCACAGAGGCATTCATTCTTATCACTCTGGCCACCCCCGTGCCAAGCCATGATATCACCAGGGAATTCTCACACTTCCCGAGGGTTCTTCCTCCGTTTTCGCTTCTGTTTGGGTCATGTTCTCTGTAACTCAGAGCTTTCTCTCTCTCGGTTATGGCCTCGGTGAGGTTTCTAAGGCGCTCCTTAGCATCAAGCTCGTGGCCTTCAGTTCGTGACTCACTGGAGAGCTCTGTGCATCTCCCTTGCGAGCTTACGCTCTTTTGGTCTGGTGTCTCCTCTCTCGTGTGTATCCCTCTTACCTTGGAAGGTTTTTCGACCTATCTTGTTCCTTCTGTCAGAAGGAAGCTTAGGTCTGCAGGTCCCTATGGTACTTTGGGTTGACAGCCCATGTTTCCATTCATGGGGGTGGTTGATAATTCAACCACCGGTCCTTTCTTCATTAACTGATTTCTCTCCTTGGGATCCGAAGGAGGTTGTCATCCTCATCAAGGGA
>ML785052.1:426698-438128 GCA_009831015.1 Picea engelmannii | reverse complement strand
CAAATTTTAAAAATACCATGCAAATGTCATAGTTCACTTAGTACACCTATACAACATTGAATCAAATGTCATCATTTCTAACATAGTAAACTTTTATGATTATAGATACCACCATACACATCTTGAATACTCATAAGGATCACAGGGGCTTCACCTTGTTGATACAACATCCATGCAACATACATCCCACATTTTCACTCAACTCCATCCATTCCTACATTATGCATCATCCAACTTCCATTGCTTGAAGAGGTGGAAGAACTAGAAGGGAATGAAGCTTATAGACCAAAAGACTCCCAATGGGGATGTGTGGTTCAATTCTAAATGGACCAATAATAAAGAAGGTTCTCTTTAATAGTTTTTTTTATTTATGTTCAATTTTAGTGCTCTAAGATACAATTTTACAGGGTTCATGGCCTTCAAAAAAACCTCCTTTGCAAGTTTGGCCAAAATCCTATTATTTTTCCTTAGAAAGTTTTATGCATGCAGAGCTAAGAATGTAGTGAAGAGAAGTTCATATCTTTTCACTTTGCACTTTGCATCTACAAGCAAAAGGATAAGGAAACAGGGTGACATGATGTAAAGGCTACAAGGAAGGCTAATGCACATAGCAGAAATCACATCAAAAGCAAGGGGCTATGTTAAGTGCAAAGGAAAGTGAAGTGGAGTGTTGATGTGAAGCTATATACCAATGTGGATGCAAAGGTATATACTATGGGGTTTGAAAGCAAAGAGGCATGCCCTCCACACTTCACATTAGTACTATTGTGGGGCAACAATAAGCTTGGTGGCTAGGAGGAAGTACAACTACACCCTCTCCAATGTGGTTGAGTGGTAACTAACAACTATGGATGTACATATATGGATGTGGCTCAATCCAATTCATATACATGCTAGGTACCATTCATGTACATCCTCAATCCAAGTCATATACATGCTCAATCCAAGCACAGATGTTATGTATGGTATGTATACCTCCGTAGACTTTAGCAGTCAAATTGTTGCACGGAGGAGGTCCCTTGTCCCACAAATAAGGGGATCTCATACATCGATTTGGTGTCTGGCTTGGTCGTGACCTTAAAATTAGATTATTTAGATTATTATTATTATTATTATATATGACCATTTTTCAAACATATCAGAAAATATGCAAATTTGTTGAATCCCCTCTTTCTGCATCATATATTGTCATATTGTAATGCTTAAGTATGGATAAAGAGACTTTGGTAGCCAAAAGGCTTAATGGTGGAGTCTGTGCGTATTCTTTGTAAGGATTACATATAGGTGAATATCCTCACAGAGGAAGCTGCTAGACAAATGAAACTCACAGAGTCAAGAAAACTAGAGGAGTCCTTGCATGCATACAATTATTGAGGTTTAATTTTGATTCTTACACTATGTTGAAAACATTGTTATTCAGTATCCTTAATTGGATAGGCATTGGTCTTGACAAATTACACCATCCATTTTATTCTAAAGATTACAACAAAAACATTTCTTTACTAAGGTTTCCCCCCTAGTGTCGAAAAAAACCCAGCCTAAAGTGAGTGGAAGATTTGTTGAGGTGACAATGGGCAACCTTCCTAAGTGCCCCTATAAGTGTACTTTCTCAAAGGACTTTTTAACATTTGAAGTGCATGTTTGGGAGGTAACAAGTATCACAAAAGGTTAGGATATATCATGACAAGAGAAACATATTATAGATAGTGAAGGGGTGTAGGATAAGCACACAAGTAAGCAAAATTAAACCAAGCAAGAAAAAGGAACGAGCAATCAAGAATATGCTCAAGAAATCTAAAGGTCCAAGAGCAACAACAAGGAACAAAAACAAAAAAATGGCTAGATGTAATCAACCAAGCGTTCAATCAAAGTTCAACTAACAAGCATATGGTGGCAAAGAAAGCAAGTAGAAATGATGAAATAAAGATAAATTGTGAATCATACCTACACTAAATTGTGGTTGGCAAGTTGACATAGAGTGTTGATAATGACTATTGAGATCTTTTATAGCTATACTTGTTAAGCAACCTCCAAACTATTTCCATGTTATATTTAATCGAAGGGTTGCATTAGGGAAAATGAGCATACAAGATGCGTCAAATGGAAAAAGGATGAGGAATTTTGTTGTGTTGTTAGTAACCCATTGGAGAACAAAGGAGAGAACTAGAAACTAGATGACTAATAGGGTTCTTTTCAATCCATACAACTACAAAAACTCACGGGTTTCCTCACCTTCCACCCTTTCGAGGAAAATAAAACAATGAATATATGTCGCTTCATTCAAACAAACCTAACATTGATGAAGCACACTACACTTGAGGCAATTAGATGATACAAGAAAGACAAGCCTCACTCTAGCCAAATAATAAACAAGATCATAAGAGCACTAGGAATGTCCCAACAAAAAGATTACTATGAGAAGGAAAAAGGAGTAGGGCCATAAGGAGTCGAAGGTAGGCCAAGAGGCCAAAAAGGAGGAATAAGAGTTTTACGGAAAAATGAGGGGCCAAGAGGAGGATTGAGAGGATAATAAGGGGTGATAAGAGGTAGTAGAGATATTGCAAGGCCAAACAAAGGATCAAGAGGATGAAAATTAGGTTGAGGGAAAAAAGTAGTTTGAATAGGATAAAAAGGAGGTCAAGAGTATGAAGAGAGGTGGAAGACGAGGGACAAGAGGCTTGGATGCTACAAGTCCAAAGAGAGCAAGGAGATGCACCACGATCCCAAAGAACTATTGAGAATCAAAAAACAAAATAAACAAAGGATCAAACCTAGGTTTGAAAAACCACAAAAACTACCTGCAAGGCAAAGGCATGGGTTTATGGTGGATAGTGCTACAAACATGGTGGTTTCCACAAGTTGTGACAACAATGGGTTACTAGTGGGGTTATTGCAATGGTAAGGAAGAACATGAGAGTTATTGAAAAGCATCAACTATGGTTGTAAAAAGTACCTAGATCTACACCATATGAAAGTTGTGATCAATGGCCAATTAGGTTGGGGTTTGTAATGCAATTTAGAAAAGTTGAACAACCCATTTTAAGAAAGAATGAACTAAAAGAGTAAAGCAAAGAGAAAATAGTTGCAATGATGGAGGCATCACATGAAAGAAAACCTATAGACTATAGGCTATTAACAATGAATCAATAAAGCTGGAATGTTCACCAGTAATGACTTCAAATGCTAATTTTTATAGGGTACTCACCATTCTTGGTGCCCTCGCATGTGCCCTCATGTGCCCTCGACTACTCCCCTTGGTCGCGTGCTCCACAGATTCCACGCAGACTATCTCTCCCTCACAGACTATCTCCTCCCCGGCTCCTCACAAACTATCTCCTCATTGTTCTCCTCGCATGAGACTATCCCATTTCTCCTCACAGACTGGCATGCTCCCCTTGGTCTCCTCGTAGACTATCCCCTTTCTCCTCGGAGACTGGCATACTCGCCTTGCTCTCCTCGCAAACTATCCCCTTTCTCCTCGCAGACTCACATGCTTTCGTTGCTCTCCTCGCAGACTATACCCTTTCTCCTCGCAGACTCACGTGCTCCCCTTGCTTTCCTCGCAGACTATACCCTTTCTCCTCGCAGAGGTCGCGTGCACACTCTAATCGCGCGAATGGTTACCTTCAACATTGTTTAACATACCTTCAATATGGTTTAACATTCATATGACATTGAAAAACATTTAAAACCCCTCCTGTGACATTTAAAACATTTAAAAGTCAAAATGTATGAGGATAAGAGTGTATTAAACTTAATAAATTTTTATTTATTTATGATAAACCTTTAAATATGGTTTTGCTTAATCCTATTGAATATGAAACTTAAAAATTAAATTTATTACAAATGGAGATGAAGTCATATATTACAAGTTAGTAGAATCTAAAAATTAATTAAATTTTATGGAAATGTGAAAGTGTAAGGATTGGGATATATTATTGAGTTGACTTTTAGAACCAGTGATCAATGTTTTATATTAGAAAAAACATTTTTAACTTAGCACAAAGTATCTCTCATGAAACTTCTTCTATATGGCATCAAGATTGGTAGAAGATAGAGTAGTTAGGATTGGAAGGCCAGGACAAGATTTAATGGGAATCATACATAGAATACCTTAAGCTAAGTCATGTTCAAATCATTGAAACAAAAGATAAGTTGGTTTGGTTCAAGAACCTAGTCTTAGAGACTTATACTCCAAAATTAGGTTATAAAGAATGAAACAACCATGTAATCAAATTATTGCTATCAAGCATCACAAACAATGAACAATAGTAAAAGACATCATCAACATACAATGTAATACAACCAAAATTTGAAAGGGGGGTCTCGTTCCATTTAGCTCCAAAATAACATGATACATAATTACAAAATAGTTCATCAGTCATGAGACAATGACATGAGCATAGTCAGAACTCAGCTAACAATCTACTAATTAATTTGCAATTAAAATACATTAACAAGATAGATGACCAAGGGGGAATCCACCCTTTGAGAAGATAACGCCTTCACAGTTATATTAATGTACTCAAAGGTGGGAAGGTACATTCAAAATCAAGAAATTGCTAGTATACTTTCAGTTCCTTATTTATGACCTAGCTCATATATTCTTCTTCTTTTCCCATGTGTCTTCACTCATTCGCCACTCAACTCCTCTGTCACTTGGAATCTCACCTCCTATTGTAGTTATTGTCTCCCTCTATGACCAATATTCTTTAATGTTATTAATAGTCTTCGATTCAGGTGGCATGACTCGTATCCTTTTTGTCTGTTCAAACCATGCAACCATGTCATTCCCTTCAGCCACATTATGTCCTCTATGAGAATCAAAACGAGGGCCCAACATACATGGTCATTAGTCCCTCAAAATGTAGCACTTGATCATTTTAACTAGCAATCTAATTGTTGAATAATTTTAGAATTTATATTTGTAGGCAAGGGAGAAGTTACATGCATAGTATGGGGATTTCCATTTTCTTAGTTTGGGTTAGGGTTTTCTTGTCTTGGGTTTTATTTTTTAGCTTATTATTTATGACATGGATTTGAAATTTCATTGTGAATATTACAATTTCTTGGGATAAAGTTTGCATTTCTTGATTTAACCATTTTAGAAAATGTTTCAATGTTTATTACAACAAAAATTTCAGGAAAACCAAATAAATTCACAATGAAAGAGTAATGAAGATATTAATTTAGAAAACTAAAATTCATGTCTCCCAAATTGAATTTGACATTACATTCTTCTTGAATGATTCCTAAGAATGGTTGAACCACATAGAAAGGATGGAAATTATGTGCTAATCTAGAAAGCTTGCTTCTACCATAGAGAAAATTTGAATAGGGATTTTGTTTATCTTGTTGATATTGACATCCTTTTGTATGAGATGGTCAATGACAATGGTTAGTGCGACCTAGAAGGCAGATTGAAAACATTATGGGTTAACACCCAAATTTGTGTTGTTACCACTTATTAGTAATAGGTTTGTGTGCAAAGTGACCAAACACTCTTATAATAATCTGAGCAGGTTAGCGATTGTTGAGTTGCTGCGTGGAGGAGCCATCCGTCTATCTCACTAGGAGTCGTCCATCAATCTACTGCGTGGAGAAGCTGTCCATCAAACTTTCATTCGTTGTGTGTGGAGGAGGTCACATCTTCAAGCTGCTAAAGAGTTTTGAAGCGGGCACACTGCATTGAAGGATCGTTGTTACTGTTAAGCTACTGAAGAATTTGATGTTCGCCAGAATTGCACGAGAGAGCAAGTCACCTCTATGGATTTTATTATTGAATCGCTACCACCGTTCGCAAGGAATTTCTTGCAAATTGTCACATATTCTTACTGCCAGAGCTTAAGGGAGGGTGCATATCGTTGTTGTTACCGTCAATAGACCCTGAAAACTGCTATCAAGAATCATTCGTTGTCTTCTCTGGTGGTCACGTTCTAGCCAGATCGCAGGAGATTCGTTGTCAGGAAAGAGGAATAGGAGCTTGTCGTGCTCTGTTGTGATCTAAAATTTAGCCAACAATTGGTTTTGTTATCACTCCAAGAGTCTTTCTAGGTTGTGATCGAAAGAGCCTGGTAACTTAATCAATAACTCAATAATGAAGGTAAAAAATGGATCAAAGTGAATATCTCACACACTCAATCTTTAATTCAATATATATTTGTATAGATCGGGACAAAACAAGGCCACCAAAAGGGTACTGCTCAGAAAGTTGTAACTGAAATGAATGAATAAGACTAATCATACCAACAATACCACATCTATAAAACATACACGTGACACGTCAGATATAACCAGCAAAGAACTGTGGGTCTTTGTTTATCTATGTAGAGATAATAAGACAATTATCAATCACAACATAAACATCGAAATGAACAAAAGCTCAAACACATAAGAACATAGATGAAAGGAAAAAGGAAGGACTGAACAATATCCAATGGCAGAAACTTATGATTCCTTGATATATTCAAAACGGTTTAGATAAAAGAGTACATGGAGAATCCAAATTCGAACCTTTGTTTCTTTGAAGGCATAAGCTTTATAGCCTTTACATCAAAATCCAAGATCCTATCAAAAAGGATTTGGAATACTAAAAATAAAACAAAACAAAACAGTTCTCAAGAAAATAGGATCAGATCCTATCTTTAAGGGGTCAAACCCTTATCACAATCTAGTCTTCAATCTCTTCGATATCTTTAGTGATCTTCTGGGAGGTGACAAGATAATTCAAAACTCTTCTCTGACACCTAGGCAAATATATAAACAGAAATAGGAGAACCTCTAAACCTTTTATCCTTTGTATTTGCCTCAAAACCTGAAAAAGAGGATGATCTCTATTCTTTTTAAAATTGGTACTCGTTTTAAACCCTCCCCGAATGATTTGGCAGCAGATAGATTCGATCTGGGCAAAATTACTATCATTCTGCCTATGTCTACACTTTCGGTAGCTCACGTGTATGGAACAGAGTAAAATAAGTTGGCAAAAGTGAGGGTTTTCGATAGCTTACAACACCTTTTCAAAATTGATTAAGCTGTCGAAACTACAGGTCTTCAAAATTGTTTCTGAAAATGCAAAAATGGGATCCCTTTGGTCTGTCTGCATTCATCTTCACTCAGGTTCATAGCAGCTTATGCTATATCTTCAAGAGCAGGTTGTGCTCTGGTTTTAGGTTTTTTAAGCATTAGTTTTATATTTAAGCACTTGACCAATTTATGCAGTCTCTGGTTTTCCTTAAGCAATTTCTTATTCTTTTTTTCCTCCTTCACATGCATTTTAGCTATCCTCTACAAAGAATCTCTTACCTCATCAGAAGTTCTTTTCAAGGCCTGGTTATGAGATTTTACAACCCTTTCTAATACCTCGAGCTCCTTTACTTGTCCTTTAAGCCTCTTGATCTTTGATGATTTGATGACTCTCTTTCTTGTTGATGTCTTGGGTATTTCAAGATCAGAATCTTCATGTTCAAAGGCTTCATTTTCAGGGGCTTCAATTTCTGCCATAGCTGGTTTAGATTCAAAATCTGAATAAGGCAGATTTAAGATATTCTTTTTAGCAACTGTGTTTTGAATTTCTGCTACTTTATCAAAGTCAAGCTTTTTCTTTGTTGTCTTGGTACTAGGTGAGGGAGTTGGCTCCTCTGTCTGTACTAGGGATAGAGCCCTTCTCTTTCTTTTGTTGCTCCTAGATGTAGATGACCCTTTGGTAGGAGTTTTCCTTTTGTCCTTAAGCTGAATTTCCTGTTCAAACTATCCCCAAAATAGAAGGTAATCCCATGTCTTCACCCTTTTCTGCAGTTCCTCCATCACTATGAGTTTGATGAGGACATGATGAAAAATTCTGGTGCTTACTTTCTTAGGTTTAGCCTGGAATTGATGTGCCATCTTGGTCAAGCTTCTATGAAGGTAGTGGGGCAAATTCAGAAGGTTCCTCCCTATAAAATTATTCATGAGTTTAAAATGATATAACATAACTCTTCCATACCTGCACTCACAAGTGATATACACTTGAATTAATTTAAGCAACTGTTTCCATTTCTCTTCCAGGTGAGACCTGGGAACATCCCTTTTCCAAACAATGCACTTGAATTCAAGCTTAAGATAAGATCTAAATTCAATGTCTTTAGTGATAGTGTTTTTGAACCATCTTTCACCTTGTACAGGCATCTCAGTTGTTGCTGCAACAGTGGCCTCATCTATTTGCATCACCAATGGACCCAATGCCACTTTTGCTCCATCAAATCTTTTGGCAAAAGCCTCGACAACTCCTTGGTGATACCCCTGCAGTTTCTCACAATACCTGTAGCAAACTGCTTCTTTGAACATCTGGAAAATCGCTGGATGAGATTCCAGATATGACACATCATGTAGCTCCTTCCTGAGCACTTTTCCTCCAGAAACCATCTACAACAAACTGACAATACCTACAAACACTAAAATCGGGCTTTGAAAGGAAGACGAGTGTTGATGGAGGGCGAAATGGAAATCATATGGAGAGGAAAGTGTGGGATAGGCGAGTGGTTTGAATAGATGGCCAGATCAATTAAGATAGAGGGTGGTGTGTTTTACTGGCGAAATGGATAATGGCAGACGACTTCTGATGATGACAGAGTTTTGAAATGACAGCAAGCGTTTCGAAATTGACCTCTGAGGGTTTCATAATGTTTAGCAAATCATGAATTCCAACTGATATAGATCGCACAAATCATGTTAAGAGACGTTCAAAATCATTTTAGGCAGCATTTGAAACTATCATGATGTGTGTGCTTTAATATCAGAGAGTTTGGCCGGATGTGCTAACCGTTAGCGAAACTCTACGCTTTCAATAGCTTATAGGATCCCACATATGCCTTTTCAGTTACCGAAACTAAGACCTTTCGGTAGCTTAGAACACAAGAAAAACAGACCCTTAGCTGTTGAAAGCTAATCTTTGACATTTTTACACTCAAAGTACAAACCATTTATCTCTCAACAAGACCAGTCTATGATTCATCTTGAAGGCTCTAAAACTTTAAAAAATTAAGATCTACCATCTAAAGACCAACCTATCACCTATTGACAAGGTAAAATATGAAATTTATTTGGGGAGTTAACAAGTTCCATCATGAGGACCTTCATGATGTGTATGCAGTTCTCACACCATGACTGGAAAGTTAACCCAAAGCCATGTGGAAGTTTGGTGGTTTAGGAAAATAAACCTCTTTGAGAAGAAGTACATATGGGATACCAATCACATTGGTTGCATGATAACCATAGCTATACATAACATGTATTTTGGGTAGAATGTTTGGTGAAATTGTTTGAATGGTTGAATAGATTGGGAGAACATCTACAACCTTCTTGGAAGAGGAGAAGAGAGATCCAATTGAAGAATATTATTTCATTATAGAGGTTTGATCGTGAAATAATATGAGTTATTTATTTTTGGGTTAATACTACAACATAATTCTATACTATTGAGATCATAGTGGAGTTGAACTATTTTTTTTCAAGAGAGGAAGAACAGTTCAAGAAAGGATCTTGTGGAAGGTTGGTGAAGGAAATCACAACCTGGGTGAATTTTGTTTTGGTAGAAGAAGACTATATTACTTTTAACCCACTAGTCATAGTAGCACAAGAACTTGCGTTGGGTGATAACCTAAGATGGAGCCAGAGGAATAGTAGCTAAATGTAGAAGGCACCATTGAGGAGGTGCATGCTCAAAAGAAAGAAGAGAAATATTTAAAGCATGGTGAAATATCTCAAAAGAATTAGTTGAATGAGATAAGAGAGATTCCTTGAAAAGTCGAAATGTTGAGTAGATAGATTGAAGAAAAGGGAAGCATAGAAGCATAACTCAAGAAGTTAGAGAAGTTGTAGAAAAGAATTAATCACTAATTCCACAATAGGTTTTGGACCTATCTCTATTTTGGCATTTTTATAAGGTAGATTAACTTGTTCAACATTTCCCAAGAAAGTATTAGATTTAATTTTATTTTTGCACTTTAGTATATTTCAGGATTGAAATTAAAAATCTAATAATATAGCAAGATAAGAAATGTTATAGAAACTGTTATAGAAATAGAGTATGATGGGTTGTAGAAACTGTTGGTAGCTCTGTCTTGGAATTTTTTTATTTCCGTTAATCACTAATTATATATCCTAGTATGCATTTCTTTGAGGCATTTAACACTGATTTTCACTGTCTGGAATTTAAAAAAGAAGTTCGAGGTGGGGGGGATTTGAATCATTTTTACATGAAATCAAGTTTTAGGTGTAAAATTTAAAATATAAAATTTAAGGAAATATTTTAATGATAAATTACACATTTTCCACTTTGCTGTATAGTGAAGCATGCATTTGCATAGAAAGGTGTTGATTAAGCAATCAACGAAATAGAGGGATTTTTCATCACAACTAGGACGTAGATACATTGTATATACATTAATGTAGAACCTGAAAGAAAAATGAAGAAAGACTGACAAAATCCTAAAACTTGCGTCAACCAAATTGGGTACTTTGAAAGAAAATTAGGGTTTATGGTTTACATGATGAATTGATCATGGAAGAAAGTGGGTGTGTCACTCAAATTTGAGTCCAGAAACCCTCCCATATCATTAAGGCATGCCAATAGTCTATCCATGACAAATTTCAGTGCATACATAAACTATTTGAAAAAAAATCAGCGTTGGCCCCATTCGCAGGTCACTGTTGCCGGTGTCTAGTCCTCATACAATTTTTGTTCCTTGTTCCTTGTTCCTCGTTCCTTGTTCCTTGTTCCTCATTCCTTTACCATGGTGTAGTCCCCAAGATCCATTATTTTTGTACAAAACATACTAATGGCATAAAATGTCCCACACAAAGACCAAATTAATATCCGCTACATACGTCTTTTGTCTTTTTTCTACGACTATGTAACGAATCTCAATTCTAAGAAGATTCAAATAGGACCTAAGAACCTTAAGTTCTTTCCTTAACCATGGGTGACATAAAACTATCATTCAATAGTAAAATTGTTACATTTCATTGTAAGGCATCATGTGTACTGAGGGCTTGAGCCACCATATCCACAAAGGAAACATACCAAGAATATTTGTCTTATGAACAAGATATGGTACTATCCATTTTGAGGTTTGGCATAGAGATTGTTCTTATAGAATACACTACATTKCACCATAATATAATCCCTACACTCCTTGCAAACCATGTAACACCATTCAAATTAGACACAATATTCTTGCGACGAATTAGTTATATTATCGACAAACTTTTTTCGTCGATAGTATAGAAAATTCGTCGCAAGATTATTTATATTCGTCTCTCTTGCGACGATATCAAATGATGCTTGGATTCATTTCATATTTGGTTTATCAACTTGAAATCTCAATTTGATACTTTGCAAGCTAGTTGGACCTTCAGTCAAATACAAATATGAAACTTGGAATCATTAACATA
>ML785052.1:382351-397289 GCA_009831015.1 Picea engelmannii | reverse complement strand
AGATCAATGAATCTTGTGCGTTGTCACTCCAGGAGGCATAACTGTCGATTTTGTGCTCCAATTCAACCAAATGATGGCTCGCTTGAAATCCAAGGCCATGGATATCATCTTGGGCATGGTTTACAGGGTTGAAGGGCAGTGTTTAACTATAAAAGAATCTCTCCTCCAACATTGTCCCGTGGAAATTATTTAATTTCACTCAAGAACTTCTTGTTATCATTCTGGTCCATGCAAATAATTTTCACCCCAAGAGGAAAATCTCATCCAAACAACTTCTTTTTGTCGCGTAGTAGGCTCTTACATGCCCCGTGCTACAACCTTCTGCTCATATACCATAATGTAACTTTCCCCAACTTAACCAAGGAACATTACTTGTGGAAAACACACATAAAAATCAAAACTTTCTTGTTGGCCCGTTTCCTGCAGCTTACCAACCATGATTTATACACATTTTTAACCAAATTCCCATACCCATCATGAACTGCATCTACAACATTCTAAATGGACATGCAAGCAATTACTAAACTCGTTCACAACAACAATAAACCATTCACATACATAGTGTTAAGCACGCCAATTAAACTCATGAAATAACTCGAAAAAATAGACAAACACTTATCTTTTAAAATACTTGTGCAACTCGGTGGTTGGGAAGGACGTTCCACCCAAACATAGACTTGTTGTTCTAAATCTCAACAACTAGTCACCCCTAAGTTGGGGCTATGGATCCACAAAAGAAGGGTGCCTCTCACAGTCCACTCACAACTCACTATCACACAACCCTCTGGTATTCTCCTACAACTATCCTGAATTTCTTCCAACTCTCTTCCTCTTAACCTGCCCAACCCAAGGAATGTACCCCTTCACTGCTCTCAGTCCATCATGTGTCCCATTCATTTATCAGGGTCTCGCTGACACAAACAACTAGGAATCTCCCTATTGGGAACTGAGGGAATTCACTACCAAGAAAACTACCAGCAACCAATAACCAATGCTTGTTATTACAATGCAACTCACTCGGAAGTTCACTCTTTAGGTTTGACAACCTAGTTCTTTTATTTACAACTCCAAAATGCTCCACATATGCTCCAATATGCTCCTAAATTCACCCTCCTTCCTGCTCTAGCTCTGGTGCTCTTCCCCCCTGCTCCTTGTTTGTTGTTCATGCCAAAACTGAATGTGTAAAATCTGCCTAATTTTCTCATACAAATTTCCCCTATTTTCGCAAGACAATTGACTGCTCACTCTACCCAATCTTGATTATGCTTCAAACCCCATGCTTCCCATGCTTACATGTGTTTAATGATTGGGCTCTCGTACACTCAAACAAAATATTATAATTGATCCCCAATGATAATAAAATTAAGGAAAATGGGCCGAAGTAATACCCATAATTAATGTCGTGGTCTAAACTTTCTATGAAAATGATTCTTTTTCGTCAATTTTTCTGGGGACATTTGCACGAAATTCGACGAGAAATTGTTAGATCCACGGATTTGAGTGATTATTTTTGTATAATCCAAGTGCCCGAAGGGTTTTTCAACATGTTGAATCCATTTATGCATTCATAAATGAATTTTAAACAATAAAAAAATAATGATTTCGTGCAAATTTATATTGCCAGATTCGGGCGAAAAAAAAAATCCATTTCGTAGAACATTTAGAAAACGCCATAATTAATTCCCCCCCTTGGACCCCTCTTAGACACTCTCTTCTCTTATGGAAAATCCACCCCCCATCTCTGTCCATATTCCCAGTATTTGGTATCACATTATATTTATTGAAATCAGAAAATACATTTCACATATTATATCGCTTGGCCATAGCCACATTCATATCTACATTATGCATTAATTAAACTGGGGATTGCAGTGGAGATGTTACACCCAACAAATATGTTATTTGAATAGTTCTAGGTGCACTTTGGGATACCAAGGAGCATCATCTGAAATAGGGATATCGATTTTCTTAGTGCCTTTTGGACTACACATTGGGAAAAGATGGACACCAAGTTGAAGAGATCTATAACTTTCCATCCATAGACAAATGGGCATACATAAGTAGTCAATGAGACATTGGTTAAGCTTTTGAGGGGTTATAATCATAAACATCAAAATACACGGGATGAAAATTTGTTCTACATTCAACACTTCTATAACAGAGCGGTCCACGCTTCAATTGGTAATTCCCTTTTTGAAACTTGCTTTGGATATTTGCCATCTTTTCCCTTTGATGTTGTATATGGATAGTAAGGAGGAGTGAGGAAATACATCACGGGAGGAGCATTGAAAGTGAATAAATTTGTTGAAAATATTAGGTAGATCCATTTTTAAGTAGACGAGACATTGAAGAATTTGTAGGAAAAATACATGACCTGGCATGATCATCATAGAATTGAGAAAACATTGAAGATGGGAGACATAGTTTGGTTGCATCTCAACAAATAAAAGCTACAGGGTCATGGTAAGAAGACCAAGGCTATATGGTGTGGTCATTTTGAAGCATTGGAGAAAGTGGGCGATAATGCCTACAAAATCAGTCTACCCCCATATATGCATATGTACTTGGTAGTGAATGTGGAAAATATAAAACTCTACGAGCCTTCTATGTTGGATCAAGAAATTGAGGAGTAGGTCCTACCTATCATAGAGGATTTAGCACTAGAGGCTTGGGCATAATTGGTAGAAGATACCGTTCTATGAAAAAAGTATAGAACTACTGGACAAGGGCAACATGACCTCTAGCAAAATAGGGTTGGATAAACAACTTCTAGGCTAGGAAAAGTGGTAGTCTAGGGAGAAGGTAGAAGAAAATTTTCCTCACCTCATTTAGTAAAAGATTTTGGGGACCAAAATCCTCCCTAAATGGGGAGGTATGATCCAAAATGGATCATTGTATGATTTGTCATCTATCTTTGTACTTTATGGATGGAAAACATTGGAGGAATTGGCTTGCAAGGCCCATTTTAGTGGCAAGTCCCAATTTGGAGATTCAAGGTTCATAATCTTCTAGAGCCAGTTTGAGGCATTGGATGACACTTTTTGGGGTCAAAACTTTGTAGCCATGGCTTGCAGCCCTTCGACGTTGTTCTACACCCTAAGAGCTTTCCAATGGTTTGAAAATAATCTCAATCATAGTTCATATGGAGATGTTATGCCCCCCATAAGTTGACCTACCTTGTTGACCACCATGGTACTAAGTGGATGCCACGTCAACCCCCATTTCTCACACATCTGGGGATAGTCATGCATGGAATTTCAATAAGATTCTAGAGGGTCCAAAACCCTATCATTAATTGAGGGTTGAGGCATGCAAAAACCCTGACCCCAACCCTTGATGATTATCATGTGCTATGTTAAATATTGGGCTGCTGGGAAGAGAAGGGGTTCCATTCTTTTACCATTGTACTTGTTCCATGGTTGAACAGGGCAT
The DNA here is from genome assembly GCA_009831015.1 of Picea engelmannii. Taxonomy (NCBI): domain Eukaryota; kingdom Viridiplantae; phylum Streptophyta; class Pinopsida; order Pinales; family Pinaceae; genus Picea; species Picea engelmannii. The sequence continues at coordinate 393,857 of ML785052.1, read as the reverse complement.
CTAGGAGTGGGATTTAAGAGCAAAACAAAGGGGGTAGAAGACTATATAACAACCATTCAGGCCACAATGTCAAAGACAATTCCATAGTGCATGTCCCTTTCTTTGTACTTGCATTTCATAATTAAAGAAAAGAAAGCARAGCATAGGCCTCCCCTTCTAGTTGAGTTTTCTCTCGTATCGGGTTTCCTAGGTCACATCTTGTGTACATTTATGTGGATGGTGTGTTCATTTTCTTGCTTTTTTTTTGTGATTTTTTTTTTTTTTTTAATAAATTTGAGCACTAAGTGATAATAAACATGAGATCTAAAGAAATAAATTGCACGATAAAAGATTTCATAATATTGCAAGATCTGTTGTGTCAAACTGTTCCAATGAAATTTCCACTCTAGTTTATAGATCATTGAGAGAGGAACATAATATTCACAGAGGCAACTAGCGCGAGGACTTGACCCTGTGACCTCCTACTTGTAATTCACAACACTCAATCATTGAAGTTAACTACAATATTTGGTCCTAGTTAGTGGAGAATGTCTCATTTTGAGTCTCTGATAGGCCCAAATCTATTTGGGCATGCTTTTCAAGCGTTTTACTTGGTCAAACTTCTCTTTATATTCCTTCGTCTAGGCATAGAAAGCATACCATAGTTTTTTTGGTACAATGCTTTAGCTATGTCCCACAACCTGCAAATAAAAGGGCAAATTTTCCCATAATTACTCATAGTACTTGGGTTAAAACCAATGACAGAATTTGAATGGAAAAAGTGACTTATCTAATAACCAACCTAACATTTACCCGTGCCCTTAGGGTGTTCCCAAATCTATTTAAGTCGCTTCATAATGATTTGTTAAAGGTCCCAAATTATATTATTTAAGATGTTGTTACTCCATTATATTTGCGTCAATTTGTAACCTAACTCTTTTACCTTCATTTCTCATGCACTTGGACAACTTAGATTTATCGTCTCCTCAACCCTTCAACCATATGGAGGTTTCCTCAACATGTCTTTCTTCCTCTTAGTTTGGTTTCTCCCTTGTTGGATTGGTTGGTCGCTCTAGAGTGTCTTTGTCTTCATCCACACAAGAATTTTGCTCCTCAGTTGTCACTTCAAGGGAGGTTCCAACATACTCTCAGATGAAGAAAGTATCTTCTAATTGAGGGCACTATGGGTTTCATACTTGTGGTTCATTAGCCACACTAATATGTATGATTTTCCTTTTGTCCATTTCATTTATCACACATATTTAGAGATAGCAGTCCAAGTTTGTTTTGTAGAGGATCTTCAACAAGTTTCAAGTCTGTTTGAGTAGGTTCTCATCCTCCTTGAGCTCCATGTTGTTTGATAGTACCAGTCCAAGTAACTCTCTTCCTTCTCTTTCTCATGTGCCTTTAGTCTCACATTTAGTTAAAGGCTTTACTTGTACATGAAATTAATAGAGTCGAGGTTCTCCTTTTATGGATTGGTTGCCTCATGCTTTTCGCTCCTACCTCCTTATCCCATCAACGAGAGCCACATATAACCATGATTGATGTGCATCAAGCATGGCTCCTAAAAGGTTTCCCTCAACATTGTTGCCAAAGCTATAAGCTTGCACAAAATAACTAATAGAACCCTCGCATAACTTCGATAGCTCACAACGATCATGAGGTTGAGTGCTTGTTCCTAATGGGCACTGAATAGTTGATGCTACTAGTTGTGAGATAATAACTTGCATTAAACCACAAAATGACTGCTCATATCCATCACTAATGGAATGTTATTTCCTCAAGCAATGCATCACAACTCAATAAGATGGGAAATGCCCTATACAATAGCAAATGAGGGTGATATCCTTGAATTAGAAAAACAACGTCTTAGAATTTTTAAGATCCACTTGATTTTTTTTCCAAGTAACATATCTCAGGGGAAAATCTCCTCAACACTTCCCTTCATCCCAAGGATGATACTCAGAGTAAACCCTAAATTCTTCATGACATAAGGCCAAGTCAACAACTCAAATAAATCATATATAACTCATCAATAATTAAGTCACTAAGACCACACACATGTCACAAAGTGGAAATGCTTACTTTTTGTCTTTGGTTATGAAAACTAATTTCTTAACCATAATAATATAATTTAAATTGATGTAGGGAACTCTTTTTGAAAAAAAAAAACCCTCGATACAATAGATTCACTTGATTTTGATTTAATAAGATGAAGATACCCTAGAAAAACTTAAAAAAATTAGAAACAACACATATTCTTTATAATTTAGTTTTTTATTTTAAATGATAACGACACAAAAGAGAGCTTTGCCAATTTTTAAATAAAGAGATAGGACAGGCACTTCGTAAAAACGTAAAAAAGAATATTTATATTTATAATAAAGTTGAGGGGAGCGAAAATAGAGTAGGAACCAGCAGAGCGCGCTATCAGCGGCAGGAGGAGGACAGGAGAAGAAATTACGACATAACAGTAATAGTAGGTAGGTGATTCTGGGTATGGTTTGAACAGTTGCAAGTCTGCCGAGCATTACGTTGCTGTTACAATCTTTATGCGCGGCTCCGAATTTTCGCATTATCATTGGCCCGAAGTCAATCATACAGCAACCCAGTTTGAAGTTCTTTTTCCTTAACCTTTTTGTGTTTTTAGAAAGCTCTGGAATGAGACCATATTCACTGTATGCCGTGGTGGTTTACTGGTAGCTATTGAACTCAAAACCCTCGTATAGGTTTCGAGTTTCTTCTCTACTTTTTATTTCTAGGGGTTTGTTTTGAAGGGTTTTAGAGTTCAACATTTGTTTTTTGACAGTTCACCATTGAGGTTTAGGGCCGAGGCCTGTAAAGTAGGTTTCGAGGTTGAAAACCTTGAACGGGTCTCCGGGATTTGCCGTGTTTCGGGTTTTTTGTTATTTTGTCTATAAAGGGTTCAGGGCCTCTGGGTTATTTTCGGAGTCTGAACTAGAAGTTAGAACTCCGGCTGGACTCAGGATTTGAGCTTTAACCCCCCCTGAGCGAATCTCTGGTGCTTGTAGCGTAGTTTGGGATTTTGGGGCCATTTCAGGGTTGTATGGACAAGGAATAAGCGTGTTTTCAGTGTCCGCCATGAAAGTTTAGGGCGCGCCGCTGTTTGAGGTAGGGTTTCAGCTTGAGATACTAAAACCCTCGCGTTACGCTGTGTTTTTCAAGTGAAGTTGCACTTTTAGACGACTGCAATGGCCGGCTCTGAGTCAGCAACTCCTGCATCTCCCAATGGCTGCGTCAATCCTTCCGGGTCCTCCCTTGTTAAGGACGGTCCTGTTCTGTGCCTGATGAACAAGCGTCTCAGAGCCCTAAAAAAGAAATATAACCGGATATTACAGATCGAGGAAAGTAAGGCCCAGGGTAAGGTTATTAACAAAGAACAGGACGATGTGTTGAGGTCAAAGGCCAGTGTTGCCGTATTGATCGAAGAGTACGAGAAACTTAGGCAGCCTCTTGCTGTTGCTGTGAAGGAAGAGATTGCCGAGAAAGAAAAGGAGTTACTAGAAGAGAATGCCGCCAGTAAGGAGCCTACAGCTGAAGATGGTGTGGTCACAGAGGAAACCCAAGACACACAGGATAGTGATGAGGTGAAGACCAGTGAAGCAACTCCTCAAGCGGAGGGGGATGATGCCAAGGATGGCGTGGGGCTTTCTGATGAGGCCATTGCAGAGCTTTTGAAGATCTTGTACTTTGCTCATTTGTTCGATGTTACTTCTCAGAATGATTTTGCCTCGATGATGTGGACAAAAATGCATGAGCGAAGCTCGTGTTTATCTTATGATTATGTGACAGATGATGCTACGAAACCCCTGGCAGAAGAAGATCTCGATGCACTGTCTCTGTTTGGTTCGCTCATGACTTCACGGCCACCCAATGCAACTCTTTCTCATAAGAGTGCTCTTCAGAGCTGCGTTCATCACGCAAGGCAGTGGCTGGTTAACTCGGACAAGCCTATTCATCTAGATAATGCAGTATCTTGTATCCTACTGATGTGAATAATATTGTACTGAGTTCCCGGTTTTCATCTTGCATTTTATCTTTGAATTTAACTCACTGGATAGATGATGAATTTATTTTTGTTTCCTTTGAAAAGTGCAAACTCTTTTCTAAAGCATATAATTGATTCTCAGTGGATGCTTGTGATGGCTTTTATATCATCAGTAGTCATTCTAATGCAATTCGATCAACAAGTTTCTTGGTACAACCTTTGCTCACTACTGTCCATTTTTCATGAGCGACTGAAAGTTTCATATTTAATGTCCTCTGACATCAGTACTTAGTTGGGCACCAACTAGATTCGCGGAAATGCTTTTTAAAATTAGCTTTGACGCCCATTTTTTAATGCAGTAGTCTTGCAAAAAGTGTATCTTAGGGAGAGTTGACAATGGCTTGCTTTTACGATCACTTACCCCGATTTACTCGAGTTTATGGTAACATGTATGATCAGGATGTTTGGTTTAGCCCATTACCAAATTGTTCAGGGTTCCGATCTGTTATTAAATTCATTCCTTGTGCATATGGAATTCTCCTTACTTGTCTCTCGGTTCTCTATCACCAAGGGAATCTCAATTCCCCTCGTTCCCTTCTCTAGTTAGTGTTGAGTCACGTATTGGCTATTTTCCTTGGCCTTAAGCACGTGGGGTTTAATCCGTTGAAGTTGCCTTTACTATTTATTTAGATTTGAGATTACATGTTTGTATTTATTTCGTTCTTTTCAACCCTTGTGGGTGGGCTAAGTGCATGCATAGTCACATACTTCCTTTTTAATCAGATGTCCATTGCTTTTTCGTGCATCTTTGAATTATTCCTTTATTTTTGTTTTTTAAATTATATTACTTATTTTTTTGGTATTAATGGCCTTGGCATATGATATCATGCAAGTGTGACATGAAAAGAGAATAGTCATGGGAGAATTTTCCTTGTTCTAATCCTTAACCAGGTTTTACAGACTCTGATCTGAGGGAGAGGCTGAACAGAATTTTATCGTCAGAGTACTTCACCATGACCCCTGAGTTACAAACTGTGACCCAGCAAACTGCAGCTGCCGCAGCTACAGCTGCTGGACAATTTGTTACCCAAGTCTATGTGCATGAGAAATCTGCAGAAGGACATGTCTTCCACCCTGAAGCTGAAGCTGCAACGATGTACTATCCGCCACAGGTATTGTAGTCCTGTTTACGGTTATGATGAATCTGGTCAAATTCTTCTTGGTAATGCAATAGTCTTCCATAATATCATCTGGTCTCTGGATTTAGACTGCTTTGTGGCTTTGCACCTGAGAGATGCTTATGTCCGGAGGTAGATAATATATGTAGTGACTCTAGTGAGTTGTTTTTACCCCCTTTCTGCTGTTGAGAATGAATCCTTTTAGCATCTAGGGCTTCCCATATTTAGATTTCTATTTCGGTTGGCATGGCTTTGTTGTTGTTCTTGGTTTGATGGAAAAGAAATACCAGCATCTTAGCTAGGAATCTGTTCTCTCTTCATATCGCAGATGTCCATTTTACTCCACAGGATAAGTTGGGTCAAAATTGTTAAGTGCATTTGAGAGCTTTTGTTGGGACTTGCTTTTAACTCGATGTTTATACATTCTGAATGTAATTCATATATTTGTTGGAAGTTTCCTATATTGTTGGTTTCCTTAGCAGATTTCTGTTTTCCATCTTTATGTTCTCATACTTAAGTATGCAACTCTGTTGAATATTCTTATGTGTTGACATGGCCTTCTTTTATTGCCCAGCCATTGTTGCTGGCAATGCCTTTGTTACAAATCATCCATTGGTGATGTTTTTGGAGACTGGCACTTAATTGAAGAAGAAACTCCCAATGATGCATGTCTCAACTCTCTTGCTATAGTGGAAAATTTTGCAGCCTCTTGGTGGATGAGGTGTAATTAAATATTTTGGATAGATTATCAAAAAATGATGCTTTGTAATAGGAACATGCATTTGTAATTCCGCACTTTCAGTTTTTATGGTTACAATATCCACCGGGTCCCTTCATTATTATTTTATTATTTTTTTTGGTTTCCTATGAAAAAAGTATACTCCTTTTGTATCATTACAGTAAATTGAGTACATTCATAATGTCCCAATGGCCGAGCTGCGTGCACTTCAATCGAAAGATCTTGACTGTCTTATAATGGCACCATCTCTTGCGAGTCCTTCACTATGTTGATATCCAGGCTTGATGTCAGGCCAGTCCTTTGTTACTAGATGTGAACACTGAAATGATTTTAAATCTACCCACTCTCATATGAAGAAAGACCAGATCTCTCCATAACCAGTGTTTGCTGCAGGAGATTTATCTACATGTAGAGTCCTCTCTACCATCTTTTGTTGTTTCTGTTGCTAACCTATCAGCATTTGAATTTTGTTCTTTGTAAACACGAGTAATTGAAATTGAGTTGAACTTGGCTGTTATACCCCTTGCTGATGTCACACTCGCTTAAAGGTGACATGGTGCCTTGGATCCGGCCAATTATAACATTTGAATCACCAAAAACGTCCAAATCTGCAATACCATTTTTCAAAGCAATTTTGAGAAGGCTAATAAAGGTTGACAGATTGGCCTTGTTTGTGCTCCTTCCAAGGTCCAACATGAAGGAGATTTTAGAGTTGTCTTGAAGGGCATTCCCTAAGCCCCACTTGGACTTTGGTTATTTTTTGCTGCTCCATTAAGACCTTGGCTCTTATTTGGGTCTTTGATCATGGTTGCTAGGCCTTTCAAAGGATTAGGCCTAATTGGTGCTTTGCATGTAGGGGGATATGTCATACTCATAACATCTCTCCCCAACTTGGGTTTTCAATGCTTGCTTCCTTTGGAAAAGAGTTGTGTTATGTGCTAGTCATATGTACCGAATCACTAATATAGGGAGTGCTTGATGAAATTTAGCTCAAGCATGTAGTTTATTTCTGTTTAGCATTAACTTGAACCATAACCACTGCAACAACACTACACTAGCAGCAGTAAACCAAGATCACAAGAAGAATAACCATGCACAAAAGACACCATAATTTATCCTAGGAAAACCCTTCTCAATCTAGGGAAAAACCCAACAATCCCATTGCTATTTTGCCAAGAGAAGAACCTCTCTCTCCATCGAAAATACAAGGTGGCCCTTAAGACAAACCCTAGCACACAATAGGGTGCTTCTATAAACAAGAGGGAAGGCGCCTATGAAAGAGTGTGCACATCAACCCTTCACAAATTCATACCATGTGTTGAGTTAGTGAGATATATGATCCACAATGGTGATCTGTCTCTTATTTATACAAGACTTAACTCAACCAATAGACATGTCACTTGGCACAATATGGTCTACCTGTACAACTAGAAAATATAATAAATCTTTACACAATATTAATTATCCTTTACATGGTGGGGTCGACTTGTACCCTTTACACAATTAGGGTTACAACAAATCTTACTCTTAGACAATATAGCAAGGGATCCACACATCCTCTAGTGCTCAGCCACTAGGGACACGTTCACCTGTGCTCAGCCATAGGGATGTCACTCTCAACAGATCAACTCAACTAAGTCCATAGGAGTACCATTTGGAGAGCCATCTCAAGTCGACTCAACTAAGTCCATAGGAGTCTGACAAGAAACCATCTCAAGTCGTCTCAACTCAGTCAAGAGGAACACAACAAGAGACCACACGTCATCTCAACTCAGTCCAGAGTAGTATGACACACCCATCACATGGGTTCTCTCACAGATTGTCTCAACTCAATCCGTAGTAGAACGACATGGAGAATGTCTCATGAAGTTGCAATCAACAACACTCCCTCTTAGCTAGGGAGGCATTTTCCACTAGGCCAAGTTTCTCACGGAAGTACTCAAACTTCGTCTTGGCAAGCGGTTTGGTGAAGACATCTGCAACTTGCTCGTGTGTAGAAAGGTACTGCACATGTACTGCTTTCCTTTGCACCATATCTCTGATGTAATGGTATTTGATCTCAATGTGTTTCAATTTATCGTGAAACACAAGATTCTCGAAGAGCTTCACACAGCTTTGGTTATCGCAATGGATAACGATGGAATCCATCTAATGACCAAATAAATCTGCAAGGAGCTTGTGAAGCCACATTGCTTTGTTTGCCACTCATAATGCAATGTACTCTACTTCTGCGGTACTCAAAGCCACAAAAGTCTGTTTCCTGCTGCAGCAGGAAACCATGGCAGATCCCAAAGTAAAACAACAGTCGGAGGTACTCTTCCGGTCCATTGCGCTTCCTGCCTAATCTGCATCAACATATCCCTGCAATCTCATGTCTACACCGGAGGCATATCTCAAGCCATACCCAACTGTGCCTCCTAGATATCTCAACACATACTTTGTTGCTATCCAGTGTGTCTGTCTCGACTGACTCATAAACTGACTGAGTACACTCACTGCATAGCATATATCAGTTTTGGTGTTAACCAGATACATCAATGATCTAATCAGTTGTTTGTAAAGATGTGGATCAATTTTGCATGAATTAGTAGAACCTTGTTCATTTTCTTCAAATTCATCACCATCGATGTAGGCATGGATTTGCAGTCCATCATCTTGAATTTCTTCAATATCTCCATTGTATATTTTCCTAGACTCAGGAAAATCTCATCAGTCCTCTGCAACATTTCTAGTCCCAAGAAGTAGTACATCGTACCAAGGTCCTTCATCTTGAGTTTAGAAGCCAATGCATGCTTGCCTTCAATAATAATGCTTTCTGAATTGGTGAGGAATAAGTCATCAACATATAGGACCAAAATTAGGCACTCGTCACCAACAATGTTGTAGTATAGGTTTGGATCAACAACACTCTTGCTGAAGTCGAAACTCATAAAGTATCCAACAATATTCTCATACCATGCTCGAGGTGCTTGTTTTAGTCCATACATGTCTTTCTTCAACCTGCACACATGAGACTCCTTCCTCATGTATAACAAATCCATTTGGCTGCTCGATGTAAACTTCTTCCTCAATCTCACCATTGAGAAAGGCTGTCTTTACATCCATTTGATGTAGTCTCCAACCCATGGATGTTGCAAGAGCAATAATCGTATTGATGGAAGTGTAATGGGCAATAGGAGCAAATGTCTCCTCATAATCTATTCCCTCCACCTGAGAGAATCTTCTAGCCACAAATTTCGCTTTGTACTTCTCGACACTTCCATCAACTGCATGTTTTATCTTATAGATCCTCTTGGAAGTTGCCACAGACTTCCCTTTTGGTCTTGGAACAATATCCCACACATCATTCTTCATGATGGATCGATACTCTTCGGTCATGGCATTTTGCCAAAACTGCTGTCTTGTTGCTTCTCCATGACAAGAAGGTTCAGTATCAATGATGTGACTCATAGTTGAAACATAGCTCAAAAATCTTTGTGGTCTCTTGCTCTCTCGGAATATACCACGACAAGCTGCATGTCCCTCTGCCTCCTGTAGAGTTTGTCGAGCTCATGTAGGCCTCTGCCGGCATACTGCCATGTCTCTGGGAGCATCAACTGGAGCTACATGATCAACTGGATTAGTAAATGTCTCCCTTTGAATTGCTGAAGGGGGAGAAGGTATTGTCTCTTCCTTCTTCTCAAATAGTTTGACTTCCTCTTAGTCAAGTGACTCCCTCCGAAGTCGGAAGGATAAACATCTTCTTTTTCTTGTGTTGCTAACCTGGAGACATCCCATGTCTTCTCAGGTCCTCTACTGCCTCTACAGTACTTTGTTGGCGTCCTGTACTAGGTTAATAACCAAGATGACCTTCCGTAGGGATATTAATCAAAATGGCTTCCTGTACTTAGGATAATAACCAACCAAAAAATTGGACTCCCGTACCAGGGATCATGGCCCTTCAATAATGAAATAAGAAATCTGGCCTTCCGTAATAGGATAATAACCAAGATGGCCTCTCGTAGGGATAACAACGAAAATGGCCTCCTGTACTAGGATAATAACCAACCAAGATGATTTGGACTACCGTACCAGGGATAATGGTCCAAGTCATGAGGGCTCCCATACCAGGGATAATGGTCCAAGTCATGAGGGCTCCCATACCAGGGATAATACCCTTCATTATAAAAAAAAAGCAAGCTACTACAGAGTAATGATGAAATCAATCAACGAAAGTAGTACATCACTAGCTACAAGTCTAGTCTTCTTGATGTCCACTAGAGCTTGAATAAGGTGCACTTATAGCACACACTCAAAAGTCATGCCAAGAATCATTTTGAAACAAGTTTCAGAAATTTTACCTCAAAACGAAAATGTCTTCAAACTCAGATTTAGAACTTTGTTCACTTGTTGTAGTTGTAGATTTACCACACAAACTACATCAACATTTGTTATAAAACTGCTTCAGAACAGAGTTCAGTATTTGTCTCAGGATTGCCATAGAACAGGCCTCTAGCTTGACCTTCCTCCCACATTTACAAAAGAAAACCAAAATTCACTTACAATATACTGCAGAAACCCTCCTTGGTTTTTGTGCCAATGCTGTACCAAAAATATGCCTTCTGATGTAACAACCCACTTGGCTGTCAACCTACCCTTCGAGCTGTCCAGAAGGCTCCACTATATCAACCCTCAAGGGCTATCCAAGGTCTACTCTGTGTCTGCTTGTTCTGGCTGTTACAGCCTTAATGGCAACCTTCACTGTTGCTGATAGGGTGGTTGTAATAGCCCCCAACACTGCCCAGAACATCCCACAACTGCCCTAGCACTGCTGCAACCTTGCTGTCCACCTGTAATAGCCTTCTGTCCTTGTTGTCCAACCCTCCTTTACTGCTGTAACAACCTACAACACTCTTATAACTTGGACTGAGGTACTTAGGCTGTTGTCGTAACCTTGCTGCCACCTCCCTAGCTGCTTTTCTAACCTTCAACAACAGGCCGTACCTGCTCTTCTTGCTGGCTGAGCCGTCAACAAGTCCGCGACAACCTATTAGAGGGCTGCGATTCCCTTTAAGACCCTCAACAGAGCTCGACCAAGGTTGATAGCCCTGCGGCCAATCTTGAACTTCACCTCAGGGTGAATAGAAGGTACGGTTCTCTCCTTACTCCAGTGGCAGGGGTTTAGCAGCCCTAGAACTCCCACGACCTGCCTTCATGATTGTGCAAATGATCATCTTTAGGAACTGCTTTGATACCATGATGAAATTTAGCTCAAGCATGTAGTTTATTTCTGTTTAGCATTTACTTGAACCATAACCATTGCAACAACACTACACTAGTTGTAGTAAACCAAGATCACAAGAAGAATAACCATGCATAAAAGACACCCGAATTTATCTTGGGAAAACCCTTCTCAACCAAAGGAAAAACCCAACAATCCCATCGCTATATTGCTAAGAGAAGAACCTGCCTCTCCATCGAAAATACAAGGGGCCAACAAAGGTGGCCCTTAAGACAAACCCTAGCACACAATAAGGTGCTCCTATAAACAAGAGGGAAGGTGCCTAGGAAAGAGTGTGCACTTTAGCCCTTCACAAATTCAAAGCATGCATTGAGTTA
>ML785052.1:366109-381357 GCA_009831015.1 Picea engelmannii | reverse complement strand
TGTTTCACCCAAACTCGGAGTAATAGCATCTTTTATATCTATTGGGACATGGAGGGGATTAGGGGTTTCAATATCCTATCATTACAAATACCTTCCCTAGAATTAATAAGTGAAATGGAAGGGGACCTTGATAACTTACCACAATGCTAATGCTCGGCGTATCTGCTATATTTGGTTGCCTGTGAGGGACCCATCTTTTTTGCAGAGATGCCCATATGCCCTACAATGATTGGCAGCAGTATGAGACATTAATATAAGTGAGCACTTGTCATTGCTCTTTTGACAAAGCCCATATGCCCTACAATGATGGCAGTGGTTTGGGACATTAATCTAATTGAGCACTTGTCAATCCTCTTTTGAACAAGCCTTAATATTGATACCCTTTGGAAGTCCATCTGCCAAGTTCATTTCCTCGCCCAGCTTGGCCACTGAAATTTTATTTTTAGATGTGTCTTTCTTTGATATTTAAGAAAGTCTCTAGTTTATCCCCGATCATCTTTAATACCTATGGCTTCCATTGTTCCAGCAGTAAGTGTGGTAGGGTTACCCACATTGGCAGACGGGATGTCTCTTCATGCACTAGATCAAAAACTCAAGAGTCCATTTCCTGATATATAGGCTTGTAGATCCCCATAAGTAGGAACTTCCTTTGATGATCTTCTCTCTATCCTTTGTACTTCTAAAGAGGAAGGGTATAAACCTTCTACCGCTTAAATGGAACTTCAGTATCTAAGATCTTTCCCCATTTTCCAGAGACTTGGCCCTGTATGGATTTCAATGAGAAGTTCAGACCACAAATCTTCCAATGAAAGCCAGTTGGGATTGTACACAAACACTGTATCACAGATCATGCATTCTTCCACCTTAGAGATCATTTTCTCTTTGCTACTTCTTGATGCACATTGCAGACTGTTGACCTTATTTTGACTCTTCGCTGTATTCTTCCTATGGACCTGCTGTGATTTGCCTCTCTGATCAATTGCTTCTCTGTCTTCACCTTTGGTTATTACTTCAGTTGAAGTATCCTTGCATCTCTTTCTTCGCACATCCCCTCTTTGAAATTCCTCCAACAGTTTGGATGGAAGGCATCCTTGAAGAAGCTCAGTGATGGCTACTGCAGCTTTGTCATCTCTTACTCTACCTCACCAGTTACGGCCTTGGATTTGCCTTGATTTCTTGTCCCTAATTGTACTGTTTTAGTCTGATTTATGACAATTTCACCTGCCACCACCCCCTGCAGGATACCCAATGATTGCCTTGGGATTGACCCATTCCGATTCTGACTGAGTTTTCCTTGGCTTTTCGGGTTGCAGGGGATTTGTTTGATCCTAGTCTGGTAGTGTTGGGATTCAAGCTACCCTTTTCATGGAGGAATAGGCTTTACCTCCATGGATCCCGATCTCCAAAGGCCATCCCTATGAAACCCTAGTTCAGAGCCTTGGTTCCTCATGACCTCCCTCCTTAGAGACAATCTATCATGGTCTTCAGTAACAATAAAGAGGGTCCCTTTTTCTATATTCCAAGCTTTATCTCTTTTGGAATTGTCTGACTGCATTTTGCATATGCTTTGCAGTTTTCCACAGTTTGGGTAATATATTTAAAATATAAGTTGAAGGGATCAAATAACATTTCGAATACTGTCTTTTAGATATTTTAATTTTTGTGTTTTGAACATTGAAATGTCAACATCCATAAAAAGGAGGGACAGAGGGAATGACTTTCTGGATCAATTGGATGACAGAATTCTAAGAACAATTACTGAACACACAATGACCGAGAGGATGTCCTAATTCATCGGACTATTAAAAAGTGAAAGCACATGCCTGGCAGGTATTAGAGCTTCCTAGCTGTTGTAAATATAAGTGTGATTTACATCTTCCATGAAAGTCATAGGTTTGAGCATGGAAGGACATCGCAAATATTTTGTTTGCCTTCGTTGTGATATATTGGGTTGTATGGACAGAACAATCTGTATGCTCATTGAACAGAAAAGCTGATTTGTCTTTTTCTGGTGTATTGACTTTGACTGGGTATGCCATTGCAATGCTTGCCTCTATGTTGCTTGGGTATCTCTAGGTATATGGGTACAACTAGGGGAATGATTAGGATGAAAACAGTAGGTACAATAAAGTTGAAAACATTTTGAACTATGGATACAGAGGTATGTCAATTTTCCTTTGAGAAGGTTGAGGTCACCAGGATGCATGGATGGCAGGTATGGGTATGGCAAGGGGGTATAGAACAATGGTATGCTGGTATGTGTCTTTGTCCAATGGGGGTAACCTCAAAATAGGCATGTTGTAGAAGCTTTTGTAGAAACTCAACACGAGAAAATTTCTATCTCTAGTGCATCAATTGAGGAGAATGCTTCCACAATTTAATGGAAGTGTATGGAATGGTAGCTACTGTTAATACAACTATTGGGTTTGAGAATTCAAGTGTGGTTGTTGAAGGGGACTCCAAAATCTTAATTGACAATCTGAACTCTAACAAAAAGTACAATTGAAAATTCATTTAGGAACTTCAAAGCAGGATCAAGGAGACAGATTTTGGCAAAACAACTGGAGAGCAATGTATATGTGGAGATGAGGTAAGGGGTCATGGATAGCTTGGCTCAATTGCAGTCATGAAAGTTGCAGGGTGGGTACTAATATGGTCAAGTGTAGTTTTGGGATGAAATTCTCACAGCAGTAGATTAGGGAGGTGCCAAAGCTAATTAGGTACGACGGAAAAAGGTGGTTTCAAGTGTATAAGATTGAGGAAAGAATGCAGGAAGATTGAATATTGATAAGTCTGCAATAGGGTGATGTGCTAAATTGGCTCAGGTCTAATTGCAGAAGTGAGATTGTGAAATAGGTGATCTTACAGACTTGAAGTGCAGGAAAGACTATATATCTAAATTGTGCAAGGAAGACGCTGGGGGCTTGCTGAACTAAAGTGTGGGAGGTGGCAGCCTACAAAATCTAATGAAGTATCCAAGGCATGAATGGAGGAAGGCCTTAAGCACTAAATCAAATAAAAAAGAGAAGCAATATCAAATTATAATTGTTCATAGAAAAAAAAACTTTATGATGCATTTACAGTCCGAAAAATAAATTGCAGATCTGAGATGTGCTTTCTGATGTATTTTAAGCAATGTCCTTTAATACAAGTTATTTTAACAATTAAAAAAGCCCCTGGATGCCAAACAATTTAAAACTTGTAATGTTATAGAAATGCCACATTCAAACCACTATGCAAAGCCCAAAGATAGTCAGAAAAGTTTTTCAAATGCTTGCAAGTTGTTATGAATGGGTGACGTAAATGAGAAGAATTAACAGTAATACCTCTCCTAACATCCAAGGTTGAATCCAGTGATATAGAAACAAAGTATCATTTGGCCTTATGTAATATTCTGTCTCCAAGCCATAGAAAGGCCATGCAATGGTTTCTCCCTGTGATCTCTAAATTGCTTTAATCTGGTAAGGCAGGTTATAATTTTTCTCATCACATAGAAAAAACTAAAATACAAAGAAAATGCTTAAGTTATAACATTTGAAATTACATAAAACGAGGTGGACAAAGCACATTCGACATAATATGCAAAACAGTTTAAAGGATTGATGCGGAACAGCTTTAAGATAAAACTGCAATCAAAACATCCATAGTAATTCGATACTAACCAAAGTTCAAGTGCTATAGTACCTACAAGTTGTTTTTGATGTTATCACAACCAACTTTGAGTGATTGTGAAGTGAAAGTCAACGAGAAGGGAAAGTAGTAGTGGCTTTTCTAACAGCCAAGGTTCAGTTCAACCTTGCAGAAAAAGTATTGTGAGTTATCCTGTCCAGAGTGAGATCTAATATTTTTTCTACCAGATTGTTTAATAGGTGTACCTATGAATGCTTCCTAATGGCATATGATGCCGAGAAATATCTTTTGGATCTGTGGGTATCTTTGGTCTTAAAGTCCACGTTTTTGTTCAAAATTCATCTCAAGAAGGCGGGGAGGGGGGATATTTTTCAAACTTTGCCTGAAGGACATATTACTGGTTTCCTTTCATTTCCTCTGTCCTCAATGCATGCCTTCGGAAAAATGGCCAAGATTAGTACTTGATTCCTGGAGCTACAAAATATATAATCTTTAACATAGCAGAAAACAGTTGCATTTTGGTCAGACTGTCCTAGAAGCAGAGTTGAAAACATCTATACATTAAAAAACTGATCTTGGAAAGTCAGTATTTGTTGGATTTTCTATAAAAAATGGATTTTAATAATATTTTGAAGCAGTTAAATATTCAGTGAAGCTGGATTATTTATTTTGGTATGTATGCTCAGCAGCTTTACCCCCCTATGATTAAGTAAAACCAAACTTAATGCAACTCCAGAGTCCAGACACCAGTTCCAATTTCCAATGACTATTTAGGAAAAAAATTGTGGTTTTTGGATAAACAAACCATATTTTGGACAGATTTTGATAAACTTGATCTGTTTATATTTTAGGCATCTCTGGCATACATTTTGATCAGGTAGCTTTTCCTCTTCATGAAAAGAAATGTCTTCTACTTATAAGCTCTCTCTCTCTCTTGGATGTTGTTTCTATTGTCTCTGGGTTTAGATAGTCAAATGGAATTGTTGTTGTTGCTTGGTCTTTAATAGTTTGCAGATTGTTACCTAGAGAGATCATTATTGGCAGCAACCATAATCATCTGACCAATACTTGTATCTAGCATTGTGTGCTTACTGCTCATCTGCATGGCAATTTGTGACCTTTTGAAAATGATATATAAGGTATTTATAAAGTGATGAAGCTTAGCATTGTTCTGGCCATTCTTCAAGCCTCAAGGTCATATTAGACTCTATTACTTTGATGGGCTGACACCATGTTTATGGAGTTCAGATTGAGAGCATCAAGGCTGAAAATTGTAAATGGCTTGTTGAACAAGTCTGTAAATCTGTAGTCAAAGATGTGATGAGAGAGGTGTGTGGGAAAAACCTGAGATAGGGGCTTGGTTTTGTAGAAATTTCAGACCCCAACATGGTTTCAAGTCTCACAGAGACACATAGTTTAATGCCCAACCCACATTGCAAATTCAGGCTGCAAATTTGTAAGCAGAAAATTAAATGTTCAAGAACAGAAACACATGAAGTCTGCTACAGCAATATAACTCAGAAGTAACTGCACCCAGAAATTAACACACAGATTTTTGGTCTAACTTCGACCCTGGAAAAACCCACAAAGTGGAAAACCAGTGTGAGATGGACTTTTTATTATTTTCAGAGCTCTGAGAAAGAATTTCTTACAGCAGTCATCTTCAGCAATTAATACAGACTTATCTTGGTTTTTGTGTCCAAAACCCAGCATAGAAAACCATGCCTTCAGTCCTTGATTTCTGTGCCCAGAAATCTGTATACAGTACAGCTGTCACAGCAATAAATGCTGTACGGTTCATCTAGAAATTTGTGCCAGCTTGCTGATATAATTTAGCAGAATTTTGAGGCTGTTTCCTCTCTCGATTTCTGTGCCAATATCTCCTAGAAATTCGCACAACCTTCAATCTTGATTTCTGTGTCAATATTCTGCTGTACAGCCTGCTCAGAATCCATACTGTATGGCCCTGTTCTTGCTGTACCTCTTCCTCGATTTGCATGCTGTACTCTGCCTTGAAAATCGTACCTCTTTCCAGCAAGTTCTCTCTTCTTCCTCAGATCGACTCTCTTCTCTTGCACTCTCAAAACTCATGAGGGAAGGTGAAGGGCATCTAATCTAATGGTGGAGAATAGACTAGATGAATGGCTGTGATGAAATGTCTTTTCATTCACCCGCTTCACTTAAGTTTCATAAAGTCACTTCTAATTTCACCTCACATGAAATTAATGCACTAGGGATGGCATTGGACACTTTCTCACCCATAGGCGCCTAGGTGATGAGAAACACTTGTCCTTGGTACTTTATTAATTTTAATTCAAAAGGTTTGGGATATCATAATACATCCAAATATTGAGGATTTTAATCTGGTACGGTGATATCCTAATTAGAAGTTTTCTTTCAGATGGACTTGGACTAGTCTATAATGCTTTAAGGTTATTTGTTTTGAGCAGGCATTAGTACTCTTTATGATTTGTTTAAGCATGTAGTGGAACATTGGCATGTTATAGCTCTTGGGGAAGAAATTTACAATTTCATCGAACAACTTTTTATTCACGGGAACAATGATCTGTGGTGGAAGAGTACATTGGGTATTTCTGAGGGGTATGGAAGGCTACATGGTGGTGGATGCTGTGTGCAAAGGGGGTCCCTTGGCAACATTCCAAACAAAATCCATTTGTCATTATGATAGAATGCATTTATTATTATTGTACTTGTAAAGGTTCTCTCTCTTCATTGGGCATTTCTGAGGGGGATGGAAGGCTACATGGTGGTCGATTTTGTGTGCAAAGGGTGTCATTTCGAAACATTTATTGTTATAATACAAGGCATCTGTTATCACAGTCATGAAGTGTCTGTCTCTTCATTTATCCCATATTGGATAATATATTTGTCAATGATGGTGACTTGTTCTTTGGCTTGGCTCTCAAAATGAAAGGCTACTTTAAAGAACCTTCTGGGTTTTTGTTTACTTCAACTTCTTCGTAAATTCTCAAGACTTAGTGAATCACTGTAACTTTGTCTATCACGAATCTGCTCCTCTTTTGTAAAGTCTTAATCATTATAACTTGATTTACAATGAATCTGTTCTACTTTTATTATATTTTCCAAGGATCTTCTCAACTCTGGAACGTGTTCATTCTTATTTTTGCATTCTGTCTTGATACCTTTCAAATTCATTATAACCCTGAGAATTATCTTTTCCATCAGGAGCCCCAACCCTCTTTCTTAGCTTTCATGCAAGCCGTACGGAAATCTCAATAACGTCTGAGCTGTCAAAGGAAAAGATTTAATAGAATCATTGTCAATTATTTTGGGTCAAGAAAATATAATTTGCTGACATATTCATCTATGTTACTGGATCYRTTGGCCCGGGGGCATGGATCTGCGGATCCCCAGATTCAGATCCAGAATCGCCAGGATCCGCTCCCAAAACGGATCCCTCAGACTAGAACTGTATCACGGGGGTTGAACAAATTTCGGAACRATAACAACCAAAAAAAGGT
Source organism: Picea engelmannii (assembly GCA_009831015.1). NCBI lineage: Eukaryota > Viridiplantae > Streptophyta > Pinopsida > Pinales > Pinaceae > Picea > Picea engelmannii. The sequence continues at coordinate 374,224 of ML785052.1, read as the reverse complement.
GCCATTATTCYGAGCAGCCATTATCTCGCGTGGCCAAAATAGGTGCTGTTATCCCATGCATCTCTAAGAATYGGAGAATCAAATAATTGTAAAAGGGAAATAAAAAGATAGACAGATTTCCCAAATCTGCGRCTAAATTCTTACYGATATCGCCGAAAACCCGATTAAAAATATGGCAATTTCCCTCTATTTTATCGCCAAGACAACCTGATTAATAATGTCAGTTTCCCTCTATTTTATCGCTGAGAATTGTCTAGGCGAATAAGCTTAAAAATCAACCTGGAGARTGATGTGATCAATATGTCCAATTAGGAGAAATGCTTTGTAAGCTCATCATGCCGGAATGAGCYGACGACGTCATTTGCCTCTATGCAAATGTCAATAAAACCAGYTTCAATTGAAATTGAAAATGCAATTCATTTCATTGTGGCGAGCTCTGCAGTCTATGGCTATAGCTTATTCCATATTCTACGAGGGTTGGGGAACTTAAGTACATTATAATATAGTTGTAGTTTTAGTATATATTAAAAGGTTACCAACTCCCAAACTTTTGAGTTTTGTTTTAATATATTAACTTTAGTGCAAAACCTTTAAAGCATGCCACATTATTATAAAGTGTAATGTATTAAGTTATTAACTTTATTTTTGTTTTAATATATAGGTTTGGAAGCTTATATGTCATAATTTTATAATTTAACTTAGGTAAAATAATTAATATATTAGATAAATTATTATTTATAAGTATTATATATTAATTATTTAAATAAATATTAAACACTACAAATTTATATATAAGTTATATATCAAAAAATCATATATTTTTAATTTTTATACAAGTTTTTTTTAATTATAAAACATTTAAATTATTTGTACCTTCTGTTTCCCGGCCATATCCGGATCCTGGCTTTTCAAAAATCTGGTGGATCTGTATCCTGGTAACTTAGATATTCATTAAGATATTAGAATCAGATGTTCAATGTAAAGTCATAGCTTCCATGGCAAGACCTCTTAATAAAACTGCATTGGTTCTGATTAGCAGGTAGATACATGGTCTCTTCATATCTAACCTAACGTGTTCTTATTAGTACAGGATTTGTATGCCCATAGACATGGTCCTAATTCTTTAACACTGGTTTTGTCCTCGAGGGTTTTGTAGATTGCATACATGCTCAATCTGAGTTGGCCAATAGAAATGAATTTCCAGTTTGCATTGGAATTGCTGTATATAGATAAAGATAAAGAGCTTGGAATTGACTGGTCTTATTTATACCTAAATTTCCTTGTTCTAGTTTTCTTTATTCTATAGATCTTCTACTTCATGAAATATAAACTCCTCTAGGATGAATTGTTTCCCTGTTACTGCTTGTCAAACACAGTTTCTGTAATAACATGTGCTGGCCCCAAGGACCCCGAGGAACGATACACAATGCTGTTAAAATTTTATTTTGGTTTGTTTCCTGGTGTTTTTTCTTGTCTTTCATTAGTCACATACACATTTGATTCATAATAAGTTACATCATTCTGCTTCTCTTTGAAGTCAAAGTTTGTATTATCCGAAAATCTAGTCTTTTTACTCTTGTATTAATGATCACTTCTAATGAAATTGCTACCCATTATGGTTATTGTCAAGTTTTCATCATGTGAATTTTTACCTAATAGGTAACAGGCATTGTCTACTTTGTTATTGAAATTGACCAACTTGTGCAGGACCATAGTGGAACAGAGCAGAACTTGTACCAAGCAGAAGATTACTCTGCTACTTCAGCTGGTGGTGGGGATCAATTGAGTTCTGTTGGAGAAGACAATTCCTCATCACAATATGTTGCAGAAAATGGCTCTTCATTTGAAGTTTCACAGGTAAATTTAAGGGATTTGGGTTGTTTACAGGTTAAACATTCTCTATATACACATCACATATAAACACACACAAACATATTTTAGTTACCTGGATAACTTGTCTTGTGCGGGAGTATATCAAGAATTGAGTGTCATTCCTACCTAGCATAATGCTCATGTTTTTACTTTTTTCTGCATAATGTAGAGTGATATCAGTCAGAGTCCCAAGAACCCTAGTCCTACATTAGATCATGAGTCTCATGCTCATGCTGAGCAGTTGCCTTCTCACCCCCAAGTGCCACATCAAAAACAGCAGCAACAGCAGCCTGTGACTGAGGACCATCAAGAGCTGGACCTGGAGCCTGAGGTGCATCAACGCCAGCCAGAATACCAGCGTAGGGATCAGCAGCAGTACTATTCCCAGAATGGTGGAATGTCAAGGGGTTATCAGGGGCAGAGAGGTGGACGTGGAATGGGATATGGAAGCGGCAGAGGGAGAGGTTACATGAATGGGCGGGGAGGTCGTACTGGCAGGGGTGGTAGTTATTCTGGTGGTCGTGGACAGTACTACGAGCAAGGCAATTACTACCCTAGAAACTATAACAGTGGAAGAGGACGTGGTAGAAAAAGTGATGAAATGGTTTACAACCATGCAACTGGTCCCTCACAGAAATCTGCTATAGCAGCAACAAATTGAAATTAGTCTCAGCAATTCCAATAGCAGGGGTATTAGATTCACCCTATCTCATATCTTTGTCATGAAATGGGAATGTTGTATCTAGCTTCTGGAAAAGATATTGAAGGTAGAATACTGTTAGGCTCTACTGGACAGACCCATACTGAAAGGTGGTGCAAAACTTTGGTCTGAGACGTGTTTTGAGTACTACTATTGCCTTTGTAGAAGACAGTTTTATGGTATACCATGGTATAATCAATCCAGTTCCACTTTTTGCATAGTTACACTGAGCTGTCCTTCGTGCATAGTTACAGTTTTATGGTATACCATGGTATAATCAATCAAGTTCCACTTTTTGCATAGTTACACTGAGCCGTTCTTCGTGTACAAGGGATTAGTGAAGTTATTTTGGTTCTGTGATTCTCCCCACTCTTTTCCCACTGCACTTGTCTCATAAACAGTTGTTTCATGTATAAGACTTGGGGACTGGGGTACCTGTGAGCATGGACACCATTTTAGATGCAATATGTGACATCAATAGTAACTTGGTTAGATGAATCGATTACCAATGCAAGGGTTAGAACTTAGGACTAATGATAATTGGTGGGAGACTCGTGCTTTATCTTAAAGTAGCCATATTTTTGTGTTTATTTTGCAATCGAGGAGTATGATCTGCCTATGACTTCACTGACGATTAAGTTGTGCTTATAAAATGGAATTTTTTCATGTGAACACTGGCCCTTAATATTGGCTATTGAAATACTGGACTGAAGGATTTGACGATCAGTTTTCTTGTCAAAGGCCATTGATTTATGCTTTATATAACTTCCACTGGTAGTAAATGAAGGTCTAATTTTCTTAATTTATATGATGGCGGGGGTTGGGTTGGGGGGAGAGGGTTGTTTTACTTTGTGGATGGAGTTTCTGGCCTTGTAATACTTCATTCTAACATCATTTCAGTTTACATTTGTAAGAAAACTCTCTTCTGTAAATAATCTTTTCATTCACCTATTGCAGTGTACTCTGGATCATTGCATGCCTTCCAAATAGCAAAGACGTTATCCTTCATCAATCTTCCTTGGATGAACCACGGTGGTTCTGATTCAGTGCCACAGGGCAGCAAATGCTCAACTATGTGACACATCTATCTAACTGCTAAAAGAAGGTGCTTACGCTGCATAAACATTGCAAATGCCATATCATTTTATTAAACCGCTAAAGTGAAATTGAGAGACCGAATTTGATAATGTAGTCTTGATAGTAATTCTAAACGAGCTCCACTAATGTCAGGAACGTACTCTGGGAGACCCGTATTGGAAACTGCTATATTTTGTAGAATTATCAGAACGATTGGTGACTGTCTTTGCCATCTTCGATTTTAAACGCAAACGATGAAAGGAGGTGGAACATGCTTGTAAGAAACAACTTTGACAATTCTAAAATTCGCGATGATATTCAATTTCAGTAAAATTTTGGCTTCCACAAAAATTAGATCTGTGTGACACAGTATATCATTCATTATATATACTAAAAAATTATACTCGGTATATCATTCATTATATATACTAAAAAAATTACTCATTAAATGACAATTATATTTGAAGTTAAAATACCTGCTATTCCTCAATACCATGGCGGGTCTCAATGGGTTGATAAATTTTGAACCCAAATTTCAGACAAGTTACCTATATTAAGTGGGTGTTAGTGTTTTGAAAACATGGGATAAAAGGGCATCGTTGGATTTGATAATGCCAAAACTAATACAAGTTGAAATATCTGCTATTCCTTAACACCATAATGGGTCCCAATGGGCTGATAAAGGTTGATCCCAAATTTCACACAAGCTACCCATATTACGTAGGTGTAGTCTTTTGAAAACATGAGATCAAAGTTGCATTTGATAATGCCAAAATCTAAGACAAGCTAAATGGCTCTGGCTCGATAAAATTAGACCACATTTTATGGAATATTAAGAGTTATCATATAAGCGGCACCTGGTTGCCCAGTCTGTAGGTGACTTTTGTAGCCAGTTAAAAGATGTTCGACCATTTTTTTGAGATTGACAAACTAATTAATGTAATTATTTTTTTTCGAAATTGGCGCACAATTGATTCTAAGAACAAAGTCTTAACTTGGTAATAATCGATCCAAAGAAATTGTATTCAATTCAAAGCATATATTATGCACTCTCGCCCCCATAACAAAAGGTTTTTGGAAATAGATGCTTTTTCCAAGACAAATAAATTGGACTCAAATAACCACACTTGTTACCTGAGCGACGAATATGTCTGTTTTTATAGCCCTTTCGAAAAATATTTAAGTATTTTAGATTGGATTCTTTGGTTTCTTAGAAATATGAATATCTTGAAGCGATAGTCCTCGAAGACTTGTGTTACTGGCTTTGCGCAAGAAATATGAATATCTTGATTCGATAGTCGAAGACTTGCATTACTGGCTTTGCGCAAGAAATATCAATATCTTGATTCGATAGTCGAAGACTTGCATTACTGACTTTGCGCAAGAAATATGAATATCTTGATTCTTTAAGGATTCATATGATTTCCATAAACGAGCTATAGGTGAGGGTGTGCATTTAAAAAAAATTAGATTTTTAGATTGAATTTCCTAGCTTCTAAAAAAAAATATAAATATCTTGATGCGATATAGTCGTTCAAGAAGTATTCATGTTGTTTTTGCTGAAGAAAATATGTGATATAGTTCCCAGAAGGACTTGTATTATTGTATTTGATTCGTCTTCGTCACAAGAGCTTGTTAAAAAAGCTTACACCAAGGCCCAAAAAAAAACATTCAAAATCCTAGAAAGGAAAACATTGAAAATTTAGGGTTGTGATTTTTTAGGTTGTGTTGAAGTGGATCGTAAGTCTTAGACATTAGGATCGGGTGAATGAGCTTAAAATTCATAGTTGCAACTCTATGGCCCTTTGTGTCTTACCTTGAATGAATTGGGCGTCTAAAATAAATGCAGGTTCTCCCAAATGATATAAATCCAATCTTTAATCATAAGGTAGCATTGCGAAAAAAACCATTGTTGTGATAAAGAGGTTAGGTGAGCGGTTTCCAAAGATAATTATGAAAATCATATATATAAGTTGTTTTTAAGGTTAAATGATATAATATGATTTATTGTTTATGTTTTATCTTTTCATATATTTTCCATATTTTTGTTTAAAATGGTATCATAGGCAAACCATTGAATTGAATGTGACATTGGGTTTTGATAGGTTAGTGCAACACATATATTTGGAAAGAGACACCTAGTGAAATTTAGCATCTCTTTTTTTCTTAAGCAAGAAGTTTAACATCTCTCTTTTTCTTAAGCAAGAAAATTACAAATAAGCCCTTGGAAAGATCTAAGACATACATAGTGACGTGATATAGGGTAAATTTGGATTGGAAATTTGATTGAGAAAATAAAGACACACATGCAAGTCTTTGTGTTAGAAATAATAGGTGTGCTCGTTTAACCATATACAATATATAGCAATATTGTCACCCAACCATAGCCCGAAGCCACCCACGAGCACTTTAACCTTGACAAAGAATAATTTTGGAATCAAACCCTAGGCCTAATAGCCAATCAAGGTAGCGTATCACTCTTTGGAGTTAGCATACCAAGCAGAAAGGCAAAACCATAACCAAGAGAGAGTCCAAGATTGAAACCAAAAATACAAGTTGCAGCTGCAACTACTCTCAAGATTTGCGCACAACTAAATTTTTGCAGTTGCGAGCTGTGTGTGTTCAAATGAGCTCTGGCATCCTATATTTATACTATTCCTCCTTCGCTGTCTGGGTTGACTTTTCATTCTGGAGGCTAAAAACTCAATATTAAATATTTCTTTTAGCTGACTTGTCTTTTAGGGTTATGTCCAATGCTTTAGGGTTTCTTCTTGCTTCCAGAATATTCTATTCTTGTCAGGGTTACACGTGGAGGTTAATACCTCTTGCAACTACCATAATATCAACACTCCCTCCTAGCTAGGGAGGTATTGAAGGCAATGGTTTTGAGCATAAACATACCATTCAACCAATAGCATCATTATAGCCATACATGTTGTTGAAACAAGGTTTAAACATTTTATCTATAACCTAAAACTTCATATTTTTCTAGTATGGAGTCGCCCTTAACTAAAAACAAAAAAATAAAAAACCCCTAACGCGTTATAATGCATGTTACGAGTCCTAACACGTTCTTCATAAAGTTCCCTCTAAGCATGATTAAATAAACTCCTAATCATAATTAATGAATCATAAATCTATCGCAGTTCAGGTTTCCTGTTAACAAAGCGTTTTAGAAATATAGATCCTTGAAATCTCGATTCTCGATTTTTGAAAACCAGAAATTAACTTCTAAATCTTGATTAATTAAAGTTAATACAACGATTAAACACCAAAGTTAACCTTTTCGCGATTTCGCAATTCGGGGGTTGCATATGACATATCTCTTGGGTGCGTGATCCCCGAAACGCGAAATCATAAACTCTAAAACAAAGTCTAAAACTTTACTAAGTCGTTCTAAAACATGATTAACAATCATTAAACTCCTTTTCGCGTTTCGCATTTCGGTGTTTCATAAAATAGTTGTTTCGAAACTCCATTTTGAAATCGCCGATATATGAGAATATCTGTAACGGACGAATAAATATATTTTGAACTTAATTGCGTATCAATAAACATATCTTTTTTCATTAAGACATTAAAGTCTTACCCCCTGTCTCAGTATGTTCGTTTAAAGGAAATTAAAGGAAATAAAGGCTCTGTATTTCGAATTTTATTCTCATTTTTACAATCGTGAGCGAGCTATGTTCATCCAGGCTTATAGATTTTCTAGTCTGTAAACAGGGTTTCAATCTAGTGCGAATGCTATGGCACCTAAGAGGGTACTTAAGAAAGTTGAGGGAACTGCTGAAAACACAGGTATAGAAGGAGATGTCGTAGCTGATACCACACCCCACGCTATTGATTCTATCAAATCTTGGAGGCAAACCTTCGAGAATCTAGATTACGAAATGAAGAACTTCTCGCATGATTCTGAGAACAAACTCCGGGACATAGTGGAGTCTGAACTTCACAAAATAGCAGCACGCCCACGACTCATGCCATATAATGACATGATATATTGGGCTTTGGAGAGAGCAGACGCTAAGACAAGGAGCATTCTGGACAACCGTGGGGTCGTCATCGGTTCCTTCAGGCCGGAATACATACAAGTAATGTACATGCTATCCCCTAATCCTAAGTATATTTATAATGCTGAATTCATAGCCGAATTCCAAAGAAAAGAATGCACAGAGGTAGATCGGACATACCCTGATATAATTAGACACTGGTGGGGAGTGCCAACGAAGTTCAGGGCCGACTCTCATGGGAAATATGCCACAACTTCACTAAATGAATACATGGTCTATGTAGCCATGATGCTTTGCAGACTCTTCAGAAAGAAAAGCCCCACTCATTTCCCTGCGGCATGGGTGCCTCTTCTTCATGAAGCAGCTGAAGGTTTTAGTTTCAACTGGGACAAAATCCTATCAGACAATTTATCTAAGGAGGTAACAGAGTACCAAAACGCAAAATCCAAAGGCCAA
>ML785052.1:320885-341560 GCA_009831015.1 Picea engelmannii | reverse complement strand
CATAAGTTGAACCAAGTCAGGCTTCTAGCCCGTTCTCGGGAAGTTGTTTACCCTTATCTGTCTCCAGGGATGCCCCATAATAGATCTCTTCACAGAGATTCCCTCCTTGGAAAGGGTTACCAAGAACTTGGAAAAAGGACTTGGCTGTGCAAGTCTTAACAACCCTGTACGAGGAGGAATGACCCTCTTAAAATTCCGAAGTAGCAGCGTAGGGATAAGTATCGATCGGCGAACGATATTCTGTTGGAAGACCCATGGTCATTCACGACCATTTGATTGACAAAAGAAACGAGGGCGTTACATACCTTGCCCCTTTTCCTCTATCTTCGTGAATAGCGAGGAAATCGGGATCGTAGACCCCCACGGTCCATGAGAACACCTGGACCATTGATTTTTCCACATCCATGAAGTAGTGGAAGAGTGCACAAGGTGAGACAGATCTTAGCCGTTAGATCTTAGCCAGAAAAACCCGACAACCGTTGGATCTGTTAAGAGATGCATGAGGGTTAATCCCTCGTGAATAAGAGGTTGAAAATCCCGACGAGAGGCATACCCATCGGGATATCGACATTCGTGAAATCGGGAGTCACGATGACATGAGGTCGGGAATTTTCCTAGTGAAAATCCTAGAATGAATAGGAGCCGTCCATCATAGGAGGACATGTGGACAAGATCGGGAGCCCGTCGACATTTCAGAGATTGAAGGGACAAGATGCCGGAATATCTCAACAGTGGAAACTCCGAAATTGCGAGAAGCAATCAGGACCATCCATCATGGGAGGACGCGTGGTGGCAATCGGAGCATTCGAGAAAAGTCCCGAAAGGAAATTCATCTATCAGGAAATCGGGAATCCTGTGGACAAGAAGTCCATACACTTCGAAATTGCGAAGTCCGAAATCCCGACAAAGTGAAAAGCGTCCATTGTAGGGCCAACTGTCATTATATCGGCATATCGGGATTCGACGGATCGCGAATCTTGAGGACGAGTACATTCCAGCATTGGAAAGTCCAAAAACCCGACAGGAGATAAGGCTGCAGCCTTGTTAGATAGTGGTCACGTGGGCCGGGAGTTTAGCCAGAAGGGATAACACGTAAAGGACCATATTGGTGAATTGGTTCATCAGGGATCGCGAAATCGGGATTCTCGTTGACAAGAGTTTGGTATTATCCATGGTGGAAACCTCGGAGTAGGTTTGAGCCTTCCGATTGGCGGAGGCCACGTGTCAAGAGATTAACCGCATTGGGAAACTAGGGATCGAGGATTCGGGAGTCCCGTGATCGAGAGTCCAGATTCTCGTGATGATAAACCCCGATGAACGAACAAGATTCTTTCGGAGGACCTTAGGGTTTGTAATGACCGTTAGATGTGGAGATGAGACGTCAACTTAAGCCAGGACGTGAATATGCTTTAGGATAAGTGGTGAGCAGATATGGACGGCCAGAGTCCACCCGTCCAGATCTACGACGAAGGTTCCATTTCAGAGCCCCCCTACTATTCTGCCTTTAGAGGTAGGGGGGGGTCCAGAATTGGACGCGCAACTCTCGAACGGTCGAGATTAACTCATCATGATCAACGACGCTCAAGTGGATTTCAGTCTCGCCATTCTGCCTTTAATGGGGGGGGGGGTCCGGAATAGTGTGGCGTGTGAAGTGGGGCCCCTCCTGTTATGTCGACTACCGTGTCGAGTTTCCCTTTCTACCACCTGCATTCCACCTAACCGCGCGACAGGGCCTGTTTTCATTGGCGGTTCTCTATCCCTGTTGGGATTTGTTCCTACTGGCCATTTGCTGACCCTGTAGGGATTCGTCCCCATTGGCCGGTCGCTAGCCCTGTCAGGGTTCGACGGTTGCAGAGTCGAACGATTAGACATTACTGTAGCACCGAGGCGCGAAATACAAATAGGCACTGCATTCAAATTGAACCGTGATCATGACTCGCGATCACATGGGAACAGAGAAGGAGAGAGAAAGAGCCAACTTACGCTGGGCCTCTATGGATAATTATGGATTCTGGTCCAGCAGAAGACCAGAAAAATCCGATTTGGGTAGTGGGTATGTGACATAGGTTAAGGTTGAAGTCCTTAGTTTCCTGGTTGGGTTTTTTACAATTATGTCTCACAGACCGGAGTGACTGACCCCATTTACCCAATAAAGGCACTAAGTCTGCACGTTCTCCTCGTCCCACAAGGAGAAGAGGTCCCCAATTGGAGCCTATGTTGAAACAAGGTTTAAACATTTTATCTTTAACCTAAAACTTCATATTTTTCTAGTATGGAGCCGCCCTTAAAAAACAAAAACAAAAAAACTAAAGTTTTGTTTTAATTCAGGATTCGACATTTGATAGAGTTGCCAATTCCGAAGCCAACAACTCCAAAATCCCGGTGCCAAAATCCCGAAAGAGGTTTCATTGCAAAGAAATAATAAAAGGGAAGAGTGAATGTTACGAGTCCTAACACGTTCTTCATAAAGTTCCCTCGAAGCGTGATTAAGTAAACCCCTAATCATAATTAATGAATAATAAATCTATCGCAGTTCGGGTTTCCTGTTAACAAAGCATTTTCGAAATATAGATCCTTGAAATCCCGATTCTCGATTTCCGAAAACCAGAAATTAACTTCTAAATCTCGATTTCCGAAAACCAGAAATTAACTTCTAAATCTCGATTAATTAAAGTTAATACAACGATTAAACACCAAAGTTAACCTTTTTGCGATTTCACAATTCGGGGGTTGCATATGACATATCTCTTGGGTGCATGAACCCCGAAACCCCGAAATGCGAAATCATAAACTCTAAAACAAAGTCTAAAACTTTAATTAAGTCATTCTAAAACATGATTAACAATCATTAAACTCCTTTTTGCGTTTCACATTTCGGTGTTTCATAAAACAATTGTTTCGAAACTCCATTTTGAAATCGCCGATATATGAGAATATCTGTAATGGATGAATACATATATTTTGAACTTAATTGCGTATCAATAAACATATCTTTTTTCATTAAGAAATTAAAGTCTTACCCCCTGTCTCAGTACGTTCGTTTAAAGGAAATCAAAGGAAATAAAGGCTCTGTATTTCAAATTTTATTCTCATTTTTACAATCGTGAGCGAGCTGTGTTCATCCAGGCTTATAGATTTTCTCGTCTGTAAACAGGTTTTCAATCTAGTGTGAACGCTATGGCACCTAAGAGGGTACTTAAGAAAGTCGAGGGAATTGCTGAAAACACATGTATAGAAGGAGATGTCGTAGCTGATACCACACCCCACGCTATTGATTCTATCAAATCTTGGAGGCAAATCTTCGAGAATCTAGATTACGAAATTAAGAACTTCCCGCATGATTCTGAGAACAAACTCCGGGACATAGCGGAGTCTGAACTTCACAAAATAGCAGCACGCCCATGGCTCATGCCATATAATGACATGATATATTGGGCCTTGGAGAGAGCAGACTCTAAGACAAGGAGCATTCTGGACAGCCATGGGGTCGTCATTGGTTCCTTCTGGCCGGAATACATACAAGTAATGTACATGCTATCCCCTAATCCTAAGTATATTTATAATGATGAATTCATAGCCGAATTCCAAAGAAAGGAATGCGCAGAGGCAGATCAGACATACCCTAATATAATTAGAGACTAGTGGGGAGTGCCAACGAAGTTCAGGGCCGATACTCACAGGAAATATTCCACAACCTCACTAAATGAATACATGGTCTATGTAGCCATGATGCTTTGCAGACTCTTCGGAAAGAAAAGCCCCACTCTTTTCCCTGCGGCATGGGTGCCTCTTCTTCATGAAGCAACTGAAGGTTTTAGTTTCAACTGGGACAAAATCCTATCAGACAATTTATCTAAGGAGGTAACAGAGTATCAAAATGCAAAATCCAAAGGCCAACCAATGGCCTTCTATATGTCCGCCTACATCATGGATGCCATATGCTTCATGACCCCTTTCCCCCTGATGAATTGGAGTTGGAATCCAACCTCCAATAAACCCATTCATGAATATTATTCTAAGTTGTGGGAAGAAAATGCTAAGGATTCCTTCTACGAAATATGCCACTTTGTAGTGATTCCGGTGCACCAGATGCTGTATGGATGCGAGCCTCCCCATATTTATGAGTCAGTCATGGAAAGTATGAAGGCCGTTGCTGATTGGTTTATAGAATAAATTTTTTTCTACATTAGGGTTTTCGGATGTTCAATCCCTCCTTGATAGACTGGTATGCAGGGAGGTGGCTCATCAGATAGTAATAGGTGGCATCGGGAATGAACTAAAAATGGCCCAAAAGAGATTCTGGCCTATTTTCCTTGTGCAGATTGGGAAATTTTCGCTACTCAATCTAGGGCATTCCAAGGTTGAGGCAACCGCATTAGGAGAGATAAAGTTGTTAAATATTGATCACAGGAAATATGATCCCTATAAAATTGTGGGTAATCACCAAGTTAACTATAATTTGAAAGCATATGAACATGAACAGTCCCCCTGCGACGACATGCTCAGAGGAGTTATAAGTTATGACGAAGTGCTGACCAGGTTTCAAACTTTGTCACCTGACTTGCAAAACAATTTCCTGAACTTCCAGAAACATAGGAGAAGTAGTTTGCTCGGGGTATTACTAGGAGAAGCATCAACTCAGCCTCCAGAACAAGGAAACGTACCCCCAGGTTTTGGATTAGGAGGGAAGGATAAAGAAAGTGCAAAGAGAATTTCGGATGAGACCAAAGAGTCTCCACGGAAAACAGAAGGAAAAAAAGAATAACACTCAGGAATGTAAAAAGGGTAAACCAGATTTCCCTTCGTCATCTGCAATTCATGGAAATACCCCCAAATCAATAGAGGAGGTAAGATCTACAGAACTAGGCGCTCCCATTGCCTCTTTGACCCCATTACAATCCACTTTCAGTTTGCCCCAGCTGGGAACCCTATACTTTAGTGACCTTGAGCCCATCTCCACAGAAGAGATTCCTCCATCTGATTATTTTTCAGTAAGAAGAGAAAGGCAGTGTTGAAGCAAGAAATGCATAAAAGGGAAAATGCAATGGTAAAGAGGCACAAAATCACAATAGACAGGCATAATTTAGAGGAAGAATATTTTGCTACCGAAGTAGCTGGTTCTATGGGAGTGTTAGCCATAGCTAACCAGTTCACTATTGAAAATATGAAAGCATGTCTGAGACAGGGAAACCTCATGATTGCTAAACTACAAGGCCAATTAAAGGAGAATGAAAAAAATATTGAAGAAGGTATAAATAAAGGTCTGGACCAGGCCAAATCCGGGGATAAGCAAGAAATTCAATCCCTGAAAACAAGCCTCAGTGAGATGGAAGAGAGAGTGCAGACAAGTCAAACGCAAGAAGAAATTATAAATCAATTGCAAACAAAATTAAAGGCAATTGAAGGTCAGGTCATAGATCTGAAAGCTTTCCAAGCCCAGTCACTAGAAGTGCATTAAAAAATAGAAGTTGAACAACATAAATTGATTTCCAAGATAGAGATTATTCAGAGTTACTTTCAAGAAGAAAATAATGCCTTTGATAATATTATCCTGAGGGAAAAAGAAGCCAAAGCAACAAGGGTTACTCTCCAAAAGGAAATCATATATTCGACAAGTGAAGAGACATCCAAAATTACGAGAATATCAGCCACAAAGCAAATCAGAGGCGACATCATGCTCAAGCTATGGGAAACCAACATAACTGAAAAAAAAAATAATAGTTAAGGAAATCAGAGATGACTGCGAAGAAGTTTTTGATTCCTTAGACAAAAGGTCATTAAACATTGGAAAAGGCAATTGTATAGGACTTCTGGGATAGATTAATATTGTAAGACATCAACTAAATTTTAGAGAAAATTTGAGTGAAATTCAAATAGAAATTTCACAGCTAAGAGAGATGGATGTCACCCTAATAGACAGGTTGTTAGTTGAGCCCAACTTAAAACTGCAGTCGATAAAGTTTGCAGATAAAGGAGTTGAAGACCGTCTCTCCAAGATAAAGAGAAAGGTTTATCTGTTTGAAGCAAAGGACCTTCCAGAACCCCGCAAAAATTTTACACAGTTCCTGAAGAGATGCATTGAATATATTGGATCAAAAGAAGGAGAGTCATCAACAAAGTAAAAGTATCATTTGGAGGATCTTTACTTCCAAGAAAATAGAAAAATGGAGAAGATCATGCAAACGGTTTCTGATCTATTTTTAACAAATAGTTAGTCACTAAAAATTAGGAAATCACCAACCGTCTTAGGATTGGTAGTTTTGTATAAATACAACTTTTCAAGACTAAGACCAGGCTTTTTTCTGGAGGGCATTGTAAAGAGAAAATTTCATTTTGCCAGAATTAATACAATACAGATTGAAGATTCCAGATCTTGTCAAGCCTGAGTTATGTGTTGCTCTGTCATTACATCTTTTATTTCATACCTTCGATGAATGATTTCATGATGCAACCTCTATTGTGGTGATTGAACAATCAGATTATCTAACCGTTTGCAGTTTTTCCTCTGTATCATCTATCAACGGATATAAGACCTACAAGCATTTTAGAATTCTAAAATTGTATACTTCATCAAAGTTATCATTTCTCTTTCTTCTATTAGCATAAAGTGAGATTCCTCTTTAATTGATGCCTTACATTTGTTATACAACTATATGTTTTTTTTTTCTTCATTCCATGCACCGTCTCCTTTAAATTTGACTCAAATACTAGAAACATACTTTATTTCTGTTATACTATTGATTCATAGTCTGGAAGTTTTATTTTTATTGATTCAAATCAGAAATTTGCGACCCTTAAAAATAATTTTGACTTAAAAAAAGGAAACCCTTAGCTTTCATGACTGTTCCAATTACCAGACAACCTAATATAGAACCCGACCTATAAGATCAGACAAGTATTGCGTTAAACCTATTCAATACTATCTTACAAACAACAAGTACACAGGTAGAACTTGAATGTTCATGGGCCGTGATTGAAAGGGATATTAGCATCCAAGAGCAATGGGAAGCTAGACAGAGACAGTTAAGGAACCAACTTTGATCTCGCTTTTCATTAAACTGATCATTTTACCCATTAACTATCTCTACCTTTTTTGGATGCCTTGATGATGTACTTTAGATCCTTAAAGTATAAACTCATGAACAACACATGCTATCTCATGATTAGATCACGAGCACCATCATCTCTATCAGTATCATCTGATAGCATCAACTGCATCATCTCTCGAAGCCATACTCCATCTAGGTAATCAATCATGATGCTGAATAAGTCACTCACTCCACAGAGTGATGCAAGAACCATTCTTCTAATGCAGACATATGTCCTAGAAGAATAACTATTCCAACAGACGTTGGAAGCCACACCATGGTCTACAAGGACTATTCTTCTAATCCAAACATACGTCCTAGAAGAATAAATGTCTTGGACCATTTTTCGTCTAGAGAATGTCTGTCCATCAACACATTGACTATCCATCTATCTGATAATAATTTTCAACACATGACAATTAGAGCAATGTCATTCAATAGAACAGAATTGTGTTTATCCATAATAGTAAATAAATACTATCTAGTGGTACACAACCACACCAAGTAGCACACATATACTTAATCAACGACACATAGTCACAACCAGTGGAACACATCCACCACAGTAGCATACATCTACTGTCCAAAGACATACAATCTCCATAGCAATCATATCATCTGATATCAACCTGCATAAAACAATATCATGATATAAATCGAGTCATTTGGGCCATTCTTCCACTAACATCTGTGAGATCTGGAAGAGCATCTGCCCTCAGAATGTAAAACATCATCCATGGGCTATCTGGACTATTCTTCTCAGGCATAGAAGAATAACTGTCTCCGATTTTTGAGCCTGGACCATTCACCTAACTGGGCCATTCCTCCGACACTAGTCATAGTGCAACTAGAGAGAATGAGTCTGCCCTAGGGAATGCCTGTCCCTGATTGATGAACCTGGATCATTCACCTAACTAGGCCATTCCTTTAGCACTAATCGTATTGCAACTTGGACAGAATGAGTTTGCCCCAGGGAATGACTGTTTGGACCATTTCCTAATGGAAATTACTGTCCTGCACCAACCTCCAAAACATACCATTCTTTGAAACTATTCACAACTATGAACTTTGAAAGAATGACTTCCCAATGAGGCAGACCATTCTACTTGACCACTAATCAAAGTGTCTTCCAAGAAGAATGATTGTCTTAGACCATTCCTCCACACTGCCCCTAAGGGGAATCGTTTTCTATGGTACATCAACAATCTATCGAACCATTTTCATTACGAAAATGACTGTCCGATCTAAACCATTTTCCAAACTGGAAAATGCCTTTCCGTTAGAAATCTCAAACCACTTTCCGAACTGGAAAGGAACTGCTCATTCTGGACCATTTTTCGAATTGAAAAATGACGGTCCATAAATCAATAAAACATCAGTGCTTCGTCCCAACCTAGGAGAAATCTCATCCTTTTTCAATAAGGAAGTCGTCTCCACGAGACCCAACTTGTTTCTTAAGTACACAAACTTTTTCATCTTGGACAGAGGCTTTACCAAAATATCTTCTATCTGCTCATCTATGGATATATATTGGACAACCACTTCTCTTTTCTGGACTTCATCACAAAGAATGTAATGCTTGATCTCAATGTACTTCGGTCTGTCATGGAACACTGGTTTTCTTTGAAGGCTTCATATAGATCTGATCATTACAATATATCATGGTCGAATTCAACACTTTTGTTTCCTGCTAGCTCATGACATCGTGGCAAGGCTCAAATTGAAACATATTCAAGTAGTACTTCTTCTGTCATCATGAGAGTTTTCCCCAGACTTCTGAGTAACTATTTTGATACACTATCTCTGTCATAGAGAGTTTTCACCACACTTCTGCTGTATATGAGATACTCTGCATCAAGTTGTTTGAATCCATACAAGGTCTTCTTATATCTGTATACATGGGTCTTCTTTTTGGTATAAGCTTCTTTCTCACTTGCTTTATTAGGAAGAACAATCCTTTACATGTAAATTCCAATCCATGGATACTACAAGAGGTATATCTGGAACAAGTTGTTATCATAGTCTTCTCCCTCCTTCTGGAAGAACCTCTGAATCTTGCAATGCTTCCATTCATAAGTATTTTTCACACTATTCTTTATCACAACTTCCATTTTTTTCTGCTCGATTGCTTCTTAGTGAGTTCAAACCAAGTTGGTAGTCTTTGTGATTTTTAGTATAATAACTGGTTATTCTGGCTTTTTCTTTCTTTCTTGGAATCTTAATGTTCTTCCTCATGTTTCTCTTTAGCTTTGGGACCATGGAGTCTTCTATAGATTCCATGCCCTGAAGATTCCAACTTCTTTCTTTCACCATAGGATCATGGATGTAGATGGACAACCAAGGATACTTTAAAGCTTCTTTTCAAAGAAGACTTCTTCTAAAGTCAAACTGAACACGCACTGCTTTTCATGGCTGCTACTTTCAATGGGAACATGAATAGATACTTCATAATCCTCAATGGATTATATAATTTAGGATTAGCTCCCTCCTAATCCTTGCTTCATGCATGAATGCATGCTCTTCTTTTGGAATTCTGTAATCATCTCCCTCCATCTGAGATAGTCCACGCTTTCGTCTACAATCTTATTGATTTTTGCAAGGTGTCACAAGTCTTTTTCTAATTTTCTCTGTTTTGACTTCTTCTGGGTCTCTTCAGGTTTGATTTTGATTTTGGCTTTTATATGGAAGTTGTTACTTATATAATAGCTTCCACAGGAATTGTTACCAAAGATTGTCAACATACTTCATCTTTTCATGTGTAGTGCTTGACTTGTAGTCATCGTAATAACATTCCTTATCCTTTTATTCTTTCATAGGTATTGTTTCCCTTGAACATATTTTCTTCTAAGAAATAGATATACATGATATGTACATGAACTATGTACACATGATATATACAAGAGCTTCGAAGAATATTGTTACCTTGACTTAGAAGAAAAAGTCTGTTTTATCCTGCTCTACTTTCTTTGAGGGTTCCCTTTCTTTGGCAACCGTCTGTTTCCTTCATTTTCTTTAACTCAGGAAAGTGGTTCTTGTAGYGACCATATTTTCTATAGTTGAAGCATTGTATCTTTGACATATCCTTTTCTTKATTTGGTTTCTTCCTTGAGCCRAACTTCTTCTTATTCTTGAAATTCTTGAACTTTGCTGTAAAAGATTGATCATCGTATTTCTTTTTGGGATTTCTCTTTTGGGTTAATCCTTGATTCTTCTTGTGCACAACAAGTCCAAAGTTCTTCAAATGTGGGATACTCCTYTCTTGTGTTCATTCTTGCRGCAAATGCATCCCATGTCTTGGGAAGATCATTGAGTACTATATTTACCAGTTCCTTCTCTGAAATGATTTCTTCAATAGCTTGTAGTTGATCTCTTAATTGAGATATTCTCATGAGGTATGATGTTATGCTGTCATCATCATTCATTTTCATGTCACAGAGCTCATTCTTCAGACTCATTACTTGTCCAATGTTTTTGACTGAGAAGAGGTTAGTTAGGGCATTGTACATCTTCTTAGATGAGTCTAGATGAGGGATGTAGGGTGTCAAGTGGTCTTTTACAGATTCCACTATGATACTCATGGTATTGATGTCATTGTCTTTGAACTTCTCCGTAACTGCAACATTTTGAGGTTCCTTCTCTTTTCCTTCTTCAAACTGTGGTTCCACGATCTTTACTTTCACGATATCCAACACTTTATTCTTGGCAAGGATGAGATCAATCCTTGTCTTCCATGCTCTGAAGTTTGAAGCTCCTTCTAACTTTTTTTCTGACTTCATAGAGTAAGTCATGACTGCTTTGACTTGGTCAACCTTTGACTTTGTTAAAAAAACTCAAACTTGACGTCTTATCTTGCTGAGAGTACTAGAAGGTGCACTAGGCTAGGGCGCACTAGGCTATCTAGAAATTAGGCCAATATCTTCACTTAAGGTGCCTCAACAAGAGGGTTAGGGTTTTGTTGCTGCAACAAAAAAATTGACTGCAACTGCAACTGCAACTGTAACTAAGCAAAAATCCTCCCAATCTATCTTCCAGTAGTTAGACTGTATGAAGATAGTTTGGGCCCATAACCTGTTAGAAATAATAGGTGTGCTCGTTTAACCATAGACAATATAACAATATTTTCACCCAACCATAGGCCGAAGCCGCCCTTGATCACCTTAACCTTGACAGAATAATTTCAGAAGCAAACCCTAGGCCTAATAGCCAATCAAAGTAGCATATCACTCTCCAGAGTTAGCATACCAAGCAGAAAGTTCAAACCATAACCAAGAGAGAGTCCAAGACTGAAATTGAAAATACAAGTTGCCGTAGTGCAACTGCAACTACTCTCCAGACTTGTGCACAACTAAATTTCTGCAGTTGCGAGATGTGTGTGTCGAAATGAGCTCTGGCATTCTATATTTATAATGTTCCTCCTTAGCTGTCTGGGCCGACTTCTCATTCTGGAGGCCAAAAACTCAATATTAAATATTTCCTTTAGTCGACTTGTCTTCTAGGGTAATGTCCAATGCTTTAGGGTTTCTTCTTGCTTTCAGAATATTCTATTCTTGTTAGGGTTACACGTGGAGGTTAATACCTCCCGCAACTACCATAATATCAACACTTTGATCCCAACTCGACCTCCAATGGTGGGAGATGTGGTGGTTTCCTAAGGGCTTCAATGAGTAAGGAGGTTTGGAAGATTAAGGTGATGACATATCAATAAATTAATTGACCCATATGTTGAAGTTTAAATCCATGCAAAATGAGTCTCGTAGATGTAGGAGAAGACTAGAGATCAATTTTTAGGGAAGTAGAGAGATTTGTGTAGCAACATTTCATCATCATGTTTGGCAGAAATTGAGGACATGACATTTGTCTTTTGGGTACACTAAGTTTTATGGGCTCTAAATTTTTTCTTAAGAAATAATGAATTGAGTGGCCACCACTATTTTAGAGATTTATTTGGAAATAATGTTTGGCAGAAATTGAGGACATGACATTTGTCTTTTGGGCACACTAAGTTTTATTGGCTCTAAATTTTTTCATAAGAAATAATGAATGGCCACCATAATTTTAGAGATTTATTTGGAAATATAAGTAGTTGAATCCCAATATTTTAAGATTATATGCAAGGCCCTGAATTATGAGGATGAGATTCTCTCATATTTTAGGTCTTAGTAATGCTTTTCAAGTATGGTAGAAGTTAAAACACTATATGAATGCTGTAATGTGTTATTTTCTTGTTGTGAAACAAAGTAATGAATTTGAGGACCGTTGAATCAAATTGAGTGATAGAACATGTCTAGAAATAATAGGAATTGAATAATGAGTTATTGGTTATAGATACCAAAAATGAAGATATAACATAATTTATTACCGTTTTGTTAAACAACTTACCTACTCCACATCAAAGTTTTGTAACATCTTTTTGCGCATCTTCTTCATGTGAAACTCGAACATTTGAAGATGCAACATGTTCATTGATCTAGAAAGAACAAATTTAAACAAGAATAAGAGTGAAGGTCACGATAGAGCATTCATATGGTCTCAATCTATAGGAGCTAAGTACTTTGATATGTGTGTTGATGATTTTCAAGAAACATTTGGGTCTATGTTTTGAAATATAAATCACGTCTTTGAAATATGTAAGAAGATCAAAGCAATGGTTGAAAATGAAAGTGGTCAACAATTCAAGGTCTTAAGGAGTGATGAAGGAGGATAAGATGAACCCAAAACATTCCATGTTTTTTGTGATCAACGTGGAATTTAAACACAAACCTTTGTTGCAAACACATTGTAGGAAAATAATGTTGCAGAAACAAAGAATTGTTCAATAATGGAAATTCCCAAATGTATGATGAAATAACATAGTGTCAATTATCAATTTTTGGGTACAAGAGTTCAAACAACAATGTTTTTGCTGCGTCATAGTCCAACAAAGGCAAGTCGTGGTAAGACTTGTTATGAAGCTTCGTTAGGAAAGAAGTTCCAGGTAATAAATTTCAAAGTTTTTGGTTGTTTAGCATATGCCCATGTTCTAGATAAAGATAGACATAAACTGAAAGCTAAAATTAGGAAGTGGATTTTTATTGGATACAACATTGAATTGAATGCTCATAAACTATAAGTTCTAGTAAATAAGAATATTGTTTTTTTTTTGTTCGATGGAAGAAATCGCGGGAAACCCTCCGAGTACTTACCCATATTTCATGGAAGATAAATGGGGTAAACAATCAGCCCTGATTACGAAACCTGACCCAAGGGGATCAAGAAAGTTGAACCTGTGACCTCTCCAANTTTTTTGTTCGATGGAAGAAATCGCGGGAAACCCTCCGAGTACTTACCCATATTTCATGGAAGATAAATGGGGTAAACAATCAGCCCTGATTACGAAACCTGACCCAAGGGGATCAAGAAAGTTGAACCTGTGACCTCTCCAATTGATCACTGGGGGAGAGATCTCACATCTGGCTCGAGACTGCTTGAGCTAACCCTTGGGACTAAATAAGAAGATTGTTATAAGTATATATGCCATTTTGATGAGAAACTTTTAAATGTGCAAACCTCTTAATGGCAAGGTCAATTTTTCAAATAGAAGAGACCCAAACACCTAGAGTTGGATTTAGAAGGAGCAGATCACAATTAGCCAAGTAGTTCTTAGAAAATGTCAAAATAGTTCTATACTACACTTCAATATGAAAACTAGATGAGGTGCAACAAGGAGAGCGAAGAACAAGGTCAAATTCATCCTATCAGATAAAACTTACTTTGGCGAATGAGGTTGTGAATTCTCTTGATCTAGTTTCCTTTAATGAAGCTAACAAATAACATGAATGGAAAAATGCAATGCAAGTAGAGTTTGACACCTTAATGAAAAACAAGACTTAGAAGTTAGTTGAGTTGCCTCCAAATAAGACACCAATAGGTTGCCAATGGGTATATCGAACTACATTTAACATAATTGGTTTGATTGACAAGTATAAAGTCATGTTTGTTGCAAATTTGTATGTACATCAAGAATGTATAGATTATGAGAAAACTTTCGCTCCCACAGTTGATTACAACTGGAACGTTGTGAGCAATTGCAACACAAGTTGGATGATATGTTAGTAAGTAGAATATTTACTATTGAAGGAGAAGAAAAGTTGGCATGTATGTTTGTAAAGGCCTTGTATGGATTAAAGTAAACCCCTAGAGCTTGGTATGAAAACATTTGATTATAGTGTCTTAGATCCAGTGGTTTCAAGAGAAACAATTTTGATCCTAACTTGTATGTCAAAGTAAATTGAGAAGAAATTATCGTTATGATTTTTTACGTTGATAATTTAATAATTAAAGGTAATAATACTAAGTTGATGAATGGAAAAAATATAATCTTTGCAAAGCATTAGCTATGATGAACTATTACATTATTTTTTGGGAATTGAATTTTGGCAACAAAAAGAGAGGATATTCATCTCACAGGTATATTACACTTTGAAGTTGTTGAAAAGGTCAAGAATGGAAGATTGCAATTCTAGAAAAATACCAATGGAGGTAAACTTAAATCTTTCAAAGGATGATAACTTAGAGGTTGATAGTGAAACATATTATCATCACTTGCAGTTAGTTTGATATATTTCCCAACAACCAAAGCATACATAAACTTTGTAGTTGCTATGTTGTCAAGGTATTTAAAATATCTTAAGGAAACACATTGTAATGCAACTAAAATAATTCTTAGGTATATCAAAGGTACATTACAACTTGGCATTGTACTTGAGAAGAATGAAGATTTTAGGTTGAATGCTTTTTTAAATGTATATTGGGCATGTGATGTAGATGGAAGAAATTCCACAATGGGTTATGCCTTAATCTTGGTAGTGGAGTGATTTCATGGGCAACTGAAAATTAAATTTCAATATTCCTTTCATCAATAGAAGTCGTCTACAAAGAAAAAGTTGTAGCAACTTATGAGGCTGTGTGGTTACTTAGGATTTATGCTATTTGAAACTTGAACATATCCAACTAACAATTTTACAATGTGATAATCTGAGTTTACAATTTGATAATTAGAGTGCAATCAAGATGACAAAGAATCTAGTTTTCCATTGAAAAAAACACGTGGAAGTTTATTACCACTGCATTAGAGAACATGCTAAGAATAAAGAGATAGAGTTTGTCTTTTGCAGGTCAGGTCATAGCATCAGGTAGTAGGTATTTTCACCAAGGTGATAAAAAAGAACAAGTTTGAGAATTTTTTAACATTGTTAAGAGTCATGGAAAACGTAATAAATATAAAGAGGAGGAGTGTTAGACATTGTAATGGTTATTTAATAAATAGATAATGTAATTTTATGAAGTTACGATATGAAGTTAAATATAGAGTTAAGTTATACTCTAGATATCCCAGGTGGGTTGGCACTATTTATCTTGTTGGGTCGGACGAATCCCAGCTGGATACTATTTATTATGAATTCTTACAGCTTTGATAAGACTTTTAGCTAGATCCTTAACTTGACGCGATGACAATTAAGAGGATTTCTTGGATCACTGAATAGAGATGAGAGGGATTGGAGTGAGTCTTGGTTTTAGTTAATTAATTGTATTATTTTCAACTAAAAACAAATGATCCCGATTTTAATTAAATTGTTGTATACAACCAATACAGTGACAAAATTTTATGAAGGGAAGCAATGCACCATAGACCATGTGAGTCTACAAACAAACCCTTGAATCTTTTAAGATATTAATCAAATAAGAATGAAAGTGAATTTCAATAGTGTTAAGTTTATATTCTTCATCATTAAATCACTTCTTCCATGTGAATCAACGCCCCTATTGTATTCCCATGCAAATTATCGCACTTTTTGGTAATGAATACCGTGTTGAAATTTTCAATAAATTAAGGCCCAAATGTGCATCATCAGACTATTTAAAGGAGCATTGGAAATATATTTATTATGATTTCATTCCAGAGGATTGGTGGAAAAATGGGTTGAATACTCATCAATATTATCATTTTAGTGGAAATGTTCAATAAACTAAAGCAACTAAAGCCCATTTCCGTGACATCAAAATATTTGGAGCATTTACAACATTGAGAGGAATGACATAGAAATATTTTGAATACTTTTTCATCTTATCGTTTTTAAACTTTTATTCCTCATGATAGGTAGAAAGAGTTTGAATCCTTTTTCATCTTATTGTTTTGAAACTTTTATTCCTCATGATATGAAGGCGTTGTAATTTACCGTTGTATCTTATAAAAACAAGTGCTGCATGGAAACTTAGTCCCTGCCAGTGCTGGACATAGTCCACTTATTCATGGACTAAGCTGTCATGTTTGTCCATCCACTCATTTGCATACAAAGAAGGAGAGGTCTCTTTGGCATATAGTAGTCTTATTCTAATATACAATTTGCATACGTTAAGGATGAGGTATAGTTATTATAAAGTTACCACTCTATACTACAAACCAAGAATTATAAAAAATTCAAAACAAAATGAATGTGTGTCATATGCAAGGTATAGTACATGAATTTAAAAGTATGCATCTTCCTAGCTTCCCTCTTGCTTCGTTGATATGTTTGAAAGGTTTATATATATAAATGATAAGCACCAATCAAGCCTACTCTTCTTTGCTCTAATTTATCCTTGGGTTAAACACTATCTCGTAAGCCATGAAAATGTGTAGATACAAGCCATCATAAGTTTAAATTTTCATACCCAAGTTGTGTGTGTATTGTTCAAGTGATCAATCAATCCAGTAACCTACCAAAATTCAAGTGATCAATCAATCCAGTAACCTTCCAAAATGGGTTCTCTTTGAATGATTATGTTGGGTTTATATACAAAGTGGGAAATTTATAACCAAATTTCCATACTCATATATATATAGATAGTTTGTCTCCTTCCCGATTATGTTGGGTTTATATACAAAGTGGGAAATTTATAACCGAATTTCCATACCCATATATACATAGATAGTTTGTCTCCTTCCCTTGACCTAACAATTTGGGGACACAATGTTTTGCATGCATCATAGTATGGTGTGAGAGATGAAAATGTAGAGAAGGTTCCAATCCAGCCCATAAATGCTATCTCCCTCTCCCTACCGGCATGAATGAGGGAGTCGTAACAACAATCAGTCCCTACTTAGAATTATGAGAAACAAACACATAGGTGAGGCAACGCTCACAATCTATTATATTATTGAATGAGGACTGATTACATCATTATATAGGAAACTACTCTACTTAGTCGATTACATCAAACCACATAAAACTAGAATCTACTTCAGTGAAGTAGATTCTAGTTTTCTGTGGTTTGATGTAACCGATTAAGTAGAGTAGTTTCCTATATAACGATGTAATCAATCCTCATTCAATAATATAATATATTGTGAGAGTTGCCTCACCTGCGTGTTTGTTTCTCATAATTCTAAGTTGGTATCAGAGCCACGAAAGTGAGGAGTCACAGAAGGGAGGTGCGTCAATTTCTAGAAGTCCGCAGGTCCCTCCTCTGGAAGGGTGCGATGAAATACTACTCAAACTTTACGCATGTTTGAAAACCTACAATTTCCACACTCCAGCTGTGTATTACAGTGCGTAAATCCTTAAATATTTCCGCACTCCAAGTGCATAGTGAGGTGCGGACTTGCCACACTCTAATAGTAGCGTGAGGTGCGAAAACGCGTGAGATTTCCGCACTCCAAGTGCATAGTGAGGTGCATACTCGCCGCACTCTAATAGAAGCGTGAGGTGTGGAAATCGTGAGTTTTCATGAAGCGTAAGTTTTCATTTTTTTTACTGCATGGTAATTTTGCTACATGAGTTTTGAGCGCGAGGTTAAAGCGTGAGGTTATATTGGTGCCACGATTTAAATTGGTGAGTTAATTTTTTTTTCACTTTATAAATCGTGAAGGAGTTATTACAGGATGGCCTATGATTTAAAGTGGATGTGAAGTATAATTTTTTTATTAAGTGAATATTTTGTGAGGAATAAACTTTATAAAGTGGATATTAAAGTTTATTAAGGTGGATATAAGTGTGTATTAAAAAAGAAAAGAAAATTTTCTTTTTTAAGTAATTTATATTTTTTTATGCATGGAGTGGTGTTAAGGTTTCTTTTTTAAGGATTTCTTATATTTCTTTTAAGAAAGATGAGAGTCGAGATAGATACAGATCGGTGGATCCGAAGGCAGAGCTACAGACTAAAACTTGATGAAAGTTTGATATTCTTGGTGATTCACCACCTTCAGGATTAAAGTGTGTTTGGTGATACAAGGATCTATTGTCTGATCGAACGAGCAGACACTTGCAGAGATGGACAATCCTCTAGCAGAGACCCACCTTAACAAAGCTAACAAGTTAGATGGCTCGAATTTCATTAACTAGAAATTCAAGATGTAGACGCTCATGGAAGGCTATGGTGTCTGGACCATTACAAAGGGAACTGAAGTGAAACCAGATGCGGTTGCCGGTGCGACAACAACACGGATCCAAGACTGGGAAAATGTGAAAACAAGGCCAAGGTATTGTTGCGTATGTCTGTTAAAGATAACATAATTCCACATATTAGAGAAGCTAAAACTTCTGCTACAATGTGGACAACGCTTAAAGCATTGTATGAAACTAGCAACACAAATCACATTTTGTTCCTGAAAACTAAATTGCTAGGCATTAACATGGATGGAAATGAATCCGTTAGTTCATTTTTGGGTCGTATTAAAGAGGTGAAATACAAGCTAGAAAATATAGGGGAAACAATTTCCAACACTGATCTTGTCACTATTACCTTAAATGGTATGCTAGAAGATTATCAAATGTTCATAATAGGTCTTGCAGCAAGGGAGAAACCTCCTACGTTTGAAGAACTAAGAAGTATTTTGCTGCAAGAGGAAGAGAGGCGCTCGAATATGAAGCCTCAGAATAAATATTTGACACTGTGGTCAAATAAGAGATGTGCGAGATGGAGATCAAGAGAAAGAGGCATAGGAGGTAGTTCATGGCAAAGAGGCAGTTCATCGCAGATAAGACAATCTCCAAGGCTGAATCAAGGTATGCAATTTCATAGGAATGAGTCAAAGATTTGTTTTTATTGTGGTCGACCTGGACATATTGTTAAAGATTGTCATAAGAGGAAGAGTGATGAGGCTAGGAATAAACCTAGAACACATTAAGGTCATTATGAAAAAAATTCTTCAAATCATGATCTCAGATTGTTTATTGCTAGTGATGATATTGATGAACCCTCGAATTTTGATTCACGGGATCTTAGGCTGTTTGTGTCTAACATTTCTTTATCTACTGAAACAGATGATATTGATGCTTGGTTTGTGGATTTTGGAGCATCAATACATATGACTTGTAATAAGAACTGGTATACTAATTTTAAAGAAACACAGAATGGTGCCAGCATATATCTTGGAGATGACCGTGCTCATCAGATCAAGGGATACATAGAAATTCCTGTGAAATTTCTGAATGGTACTATTCATCACATTCAGAATGTTGTGTATGTACCAGGGATAATGAAAAAAATGATCTCTGTGTCCACCATCACAGATCAAAATCTTGAAGGCTGAATTCTTGAAGAATTATTGCATAGTGAAGGATCTGCTGGACCAATTCAAAACTATTGCAATGGGAGTCAAAGCAGGAGGCCTACACAAACTTGATGTTACCAACAAAGCACATCATGCACTGAATTTTGCAACTATGGAAACATAGGTTCTTTAGCATCAAAGGTATGGCCACATCAATCATCCTGATTTATTGTTATTACAGAAAACAAATATGGTTGAAGGACTTCCCATGTTAAAGAATGAGAATGTTGCTTGTGATGGATGTGCATTAGGAAATATGCACATAGATGAATTCCCCTCTAATCCTGATAGGAAAAAGAGAGATGTGTTAGATCTTGTGCATATTGATGTTTGTGGGCCTATGCAGACTAGGTCTTTAGTAGGTGCATTTTACTTTCTGTTATTTATTGATGATTGCACAAGATACACATGGGTTTATTTCCTTAGAAGAAAAAGTGATGTTTTCGAGTACTTTAAGGAATTCAGAACCATGGTAGAAAACAGACAGGAAAATCCATCAAAATCCTCCGTTCAGATCAAGGGGGAGAGTATAAATCAGGGGACTTCATCAAATATTGCAAAGATCATGGAATAGTACAACAGTTTACAATACGTCACACTCCACAATAGAATAGAGTCGTTGAAAGGAAAAAGACAACTCTAGTAGAGTGTGCACGCAGTATGATGAAAGGTAAGAATATCTCAAATGCATTTTGGGCTGAAGCCATAAATACTGCGGTTTATTTAAAGAATATAAGTCCAACAAGGTGTCTTGATAATGTTACTCATTTCGAAGCCTTGTATGATTCCAAACTTGCAGTTCATAATTTTAAAGTATTTGGGTGTAAGGCTTTTGCTCACATTCCAAAGGAGAATAGGAAGAAATTGGATGCTAAAGCCATTAAATGTATTTTCATTGGGTACTGTTCTGAATTCAAAGCATACAAACTATTTGATCCTTCTACTCACAAAGTATTTTCAAGTAGATATGTACTTTTCCATGAGCAGGAAGTAGGAAATCATGACAACAATAGTCA
>ML785052.1:295988-309053 GCA_009831015.1 Picea engelmannii | reverse complement strand
ACCCACCCAGAGTGAGAGGTCGGCCCTGCCAGTTGTGACCTTTCACACGTGTCAGTCTTGTATAAATAAGAGGCTAGCGCCTCACTTCAAACACACAACTCACTTGCTCATTCTCTTATGAGGCAAGCTGCAATTACCAGTTGAAAAGAGGGAGAAGATTGGCACATCTCTTGGGGAGGAATTTTTGTATTGGTTTGAGTTATCTCTTGAACATTGTATAAGCTATTTATGATAAGGAAGTTTTTGCTGGGTTTTCTTCCCCTAGAGGGTTTCCCAGGATAAATGCTATGTCTCTTGTGAATGTGTATTTCTCAGTGATCTTGTTCTTATTATGCTCTTATCTATTGAAATGCAAAGAACTATAATAATGGCATAAACATTAACAAAAGTGGGGTTCTCTTCTATACAAAGACATAACAACAAGATTTTTTGATTGCTTAAGAAAAATGATACCTTGTGGAAAATAATTATTTGGAAGTATTTGCTACCCCTAAAAATTGAACTTTCCAACAGATCGATAATGCCAAGCTATAGCAAACATCGATGCTCTCTACTCCCTTTCCAATAAGGATAGGATGGCAACATTGAACCACATTTCCCCTAAACGATCGATAAAGCCAGTGCTCTCTACTCCCTTTCCAATAAGGATAGGATGGCAACATTGAACCACATTATTGTTATGTTTTTCAAGGTCTGGTCAAGAAATTGCTGATATAAAAGGAATGTCACTTCAAGAACTTGCTGATATAAAAGGAACGCCACTTCTACGCTCGAGTGTCTTTGTTTTTATGTTTGTGGCTGATTATCATTCTTCTTGTGTCTTGAGAGGCCAAACTTCAGTGAAAACAATGTTGAAAATGCATAAATAATGTTGCATTGAATTTTTTTTACTGTAACCTATGCAATATGCATTGCAAAGATTCTACTTAATGCATGGTATGATGTTAAAAAATATGAAGTTAAAAATAGTTAGAAAAGTATAGATTGTTCCCTGGAATCTAAATATTTTTTTTTTCAATTGTTTAAATAGTATAACATAGATCTTACCACTTCTTAATGTAGTCCTGATACAGTCCTGAGGCCAGAGTGAAGGAGGCCTCCGGATCTGAGCCTCTGAGCCACTTCTTAATGTAGTCCTATCTGAGCCCCTGAGCCACTTCTTAATGCAGTCTTGAGCCCAGAGTGAAGGAGGCCTCCCGATATGAGCCTCTGGAGTAGAAGGAGGACTTGATGGGAGAAAGCGATGGGCAGTGGATGAAGACTGACAGTGACGAAGAGCAGGCGGTGCTGACATTGAAATTTGGGTGCAGACGGTGGCGTTACATTGAAATTTGAGTGTAGTGCAAAGTGTTAATGCACTGACACACTAAAATTTGTTAATGCAATGATAGTGCAAAGTGTTAATGCAATGACACTAGGTAACAAACTTAGAACTTAGGTTATGTGGGTTATTCAATAATAACAAAATTAGAACCTTTAGAACTTACGATATGTAGATTGAAAAGATTGAAAAAAAAATCATATTGCAAATCATCCTCCTAAAAAGCTAGGATAGAATGAAAATAATACATTGGGAGGAGAGAAGCCTCCAATAAAACTTGGAATGTTAAGAATCAATAGAAATATAAATAAATAATTTTTTGGAACATATTTAATATAAAAAATTACAAACTATGCTCCAAAATTAGGGATATAAGTTATGTATTAAAAGTTAAACATAAGTTAATAGTCGTTCAACGCCTAATGGAACGCTAGAGTCCCGCTTGCCTTCGGTAGGGACTAATAAGAGAATGAATATGATCACATGTGTTATATATATATATATATATATATATTTTATTAAAAATAATACAATGAATATTCATTTAAGATGATTAAACTTTTGAAAAAATACATGAAAAATAATCAAAATAACCATTTAAATATTTATGTGATCATAGTAATGGTTATTACTGTTAGCATTAGGGAAATATTAGGGTTAGGGTTATTTCTATAGAGTTAGGGTTAGGGTTATTCTTTGCGTGAATAATTTTTTGGCTGAAATAAAAAGTTGAGGGTTATTCGTTGGGAATTTCTTTTTTTAAATAAAATATATTATGATATATTTGAGTTTGTTTTGTAAAGTGAAAAGTTGAGGGTTATTCCTTGCTCAAATCATTTTTTAAATAAAATATATTGTTTTGTAAAATGAAAAGTTTTTTTTTTAAATGAGAAATAAAATTTATTACAAGATTAATTTATTTATTTTAATGAAATGTATTTTTAAAAAATCTTTTTCCTATATTTAGGAAATTATGATTTCAAATTATTTATAAGTATTCAAAGTGATCAAATTTCTTGATATGTGTATTTTAAAAATAAATAAATTTGAGATGATTTTAAGTTAGTTTAAATGGTTTTTAAAATTTGTTATGTAACTCAATTATAAAACATTTAGATTAAACATTTGGATTATAAAATAACTAATTATTCTCAAATAAAAAATAATATTAAAGCAAGCACATTAATCCTTTATCAAAATTTTAAAACATTTTTTTCTTAAATTTGTTTGATGTTACTAAAAAATAATCATAATAATAATAATGATATCTCCACCTTGTGAGAATACTTAGGGAAACACAAGTTTTAAGTATATGTATATCTCCACGTTGTATATCTTTACATTGTTTCAAATTATTTATATAAAATATATTTTATAACTACATATTATATAACTAAAAATATAATTGGTATGGTTATAAACGACCATAAGACTTCTGATTATTTTAATGGTTTGACAATATGGTTTAATGCTTGTGTGAAAATTATTCTTTTCAATATATGGGTTTTAATGAAAGTTATGTGTGTGTGTGTGTGGATTTTAACGAAAACTTTCTACATGTGGGAGACTTGCTTGGTTAATTATCATGCTCATGACAAATAAAATCAATGAAAAATATAGAAAAATTATGTATGCATGTTTTTGATTATTTGGGTTGGTTTTCATTGATGTCAACCCTTGAAGAAAGTCCGGTAGCGAATTCCTGTAGCATAAAGTTTTGGGTAATGAACCCAAGTTTGTTTGATTTATAATGGTATGAGTTTTAATATATTTTAAGGTACGACTATTCTAGGTGGATAGTACATGTTATGCCATTTGCGGTGGTATGTGGAACATCACATAACTCCTCACGGTTAGAGAGTTATGGCCATGTGAAGTTGGAGAACCCTCATGAGTCATCTAGAATCCCCAAAAGGTCAAAGTAGTCAAAGTGGTTGCAAAGAAGAAATTATTTAAATAATAAAGTGAAGTGATGAGTGTACTATAAGTCAAAGTGGATACGAAAGAAATTATTTACATAATAAAGTTAATGGATAAATTACTAAGTGGACAAGTGGTTAGAAGTGGGTTAGCCCTAAAATAGGGAAAGTGGGTTAATATGGTTAGAAGGTAACCCCTTTAGGAAGCTACATGAACGCATAAATAAGAGGAAAGGGTCTCTCATTCAAATACACTTGAACATATTGAATATCTACAAGTGACCGAGGTAACCAAAGGATATCTAAGATGAATTTCAGAGGGAAGGTGAAGTAAAGAAGACCGAAATTCAAGGGAGGATAAATTCTTTTGATGATGTTTTCTAAGGTATGTTATTTACAAGTCATCTCACCATTTTCGCAATAAATGTTTTTCTAGAATGATTCAGATCATTAAATATGGAGACCGTTGAGGAAACATATCCAAGTAGTTGTGATAAAAATTTCAGCATGTGGGTCATTGTATTTTTGGAGTTACACTCTGTGGAAAATATAATTTGTGGCTAGTCCTGAAACTAGTCTAAAATAGGTGTTTCGGGTAAAAACATCATAACTTCTTCATAACAGATCCAAATTTAGTAAGACCAAATGTATTGGTTATAATATAGTCTGTAGTATTCTGTGTACCATTTTCAGATCCATACAAAAAATATTCCGTGCGGGGCATGCTCTACAAGTTTTCTCTCTAGAATAAGCCATAATTCAACAAGGTATGGCATATTTACTATAACTCCTTTTTTGAGAGGTTCCAAGTAGTGAAACCTGGAGGAATTTCATAAAAGGCACTGAAGAACATTTTGTACTATTTTTAGATATTTATTCATTATAGGTACATAGTTATGATTATTTCAAGTTAGGGTTGTTGACTAATCCAAAATTAGTCATGTGAGACTAAAGTAAAGTTTGATGAAAATGCTAGTCTCTTGTTGTTAAATTTAAGGAAGGTTTTCATGTATGTGATCATATACACCAGGTCTATTACAGAGTTACAAATCAAATTTGGATGATGAAATTGATGAGGAATTTTGGTTGAGGCACATGTTGGGTACATGGTTGAGACAAGTAGTTGATGAGTTGGCACATACATGAGGTATATAGTTGATGATGCTGGTACATCTTGATGAGTCATATTTTATGTGTATTTGATGCACAATTGGTACATATTTGGTGCATGGTTGATGCCCTCGTTGATGGTACATGTTGGTGCATAGTTGATGCACTAGTTTATGGTACAGGTTGATTACAGGTTGTTTGGTGCAGGTTGATTGGTACAAATTTATAATAGTATATCTCACAGTGATAGTGTGACAATGGCTCCATCATTCTACTTCTATGACAAGGCGGTTGGAAAAGGCATGAACATGTGGTTGTAGTCACCTTCTGGTTGTAGCCGAAGAACATAGGGGGTTGCAACATCTTTCTGGTTGTAGCTAGAGAATTGGGGAGTTGGAGCTTCCCTCAAGTTGTATCCTGAGAAACTAGGGGGCTGGAGCCTCCTTCTAGTTGCAGCTGGAAAACAAAGGAAGTTGGTGCTTCCAATGAATGTAATTCTTAAAGACATATAAGAAAAAACATTCCGTGGTTTTCTTCCGCTTTGGGTTTCCATGTAAAAACACTGGTGTACTGTGTATATGTATGATTGCTCACTTGTTCATTGTTTATTTACTCTGAAACTATTGGATGATAATGCTACATTGATATAACACTTGCATTTTATGGTTAAAAATGATTCCTTTGCTCTATTACTGTTTCACCCCCCCTCTCAGTAATCCAACAATTGGTATCAGAGCAGGTTCCTTCATAAATCAATTTAACCACTGAAAGATAGACCATGGAGAGCAACGACATGTATAAAAACACAATACCATAGTTTGATGGACACAATTATGCATTCTAGAGCATAAGGATAAAAACATATATAGAGGCACAGGGATTTGAAATTTGGCAATAAATAGTAGATGGATACAAATGACGAGCAATTCTGCCAACAAGTGAAAAAACAATGAAACTCAGTCGAAATAATTCCAAAGTCACAAATGCTCTTCTGAATGGTCTTGGTGAATCAATATATGCCAAAGTTGTACATTGTAAATATGCTAAAGATATTTGGGACAAACTTCAAAATATTTATGAAGGAGATTCAAAAGTCAAAGCAACAAAACTTCAAACTTACTGAGGTCAATTCGAACAATTAAAGATTAATTAAGATTAGAATATTGCAGCTTACTTCTTACGAGTCGATGAAACAATGAATGCAATCATAGTATTGGGAGAAGAAATTGAAGAATGTGTAATTGTTCGAAAGGTACTAAGATCTCTTCCTATGATATTTGATCCTAAGATATCAACACTAGAAGAAAGAGCAGATCTAGACTCAATAAACATGGACAAACTACATGGAATCTTCACAACATATGAAGTGAGAACTGAACATGAAAATCCAGATATAAAAAAAACAACTTTGAAAGCGTCCAAAAGGTCAAAGCAAAAGGGAAAACAAAATGAACATAGCAACAAAAGTGACTTCTCAAAAGATGATGAAGAAGAAGTGGCCAACTTTGTCAGAAGATTGAACAATGGAACCAATGGTAGATATAAAGGTAAGCTTCCATTGATTTGTTTTAATTGTGATGGTATTGGTCATTTTGCTAACAAATGTCCTCATTGTAAGAAAAATAAGAAAAATAAGAGGAATGATGAAGATTACTCAAATAACAAACAAACATATAAAGGCAAAAGGACAAAAAATAAATCTTTCAAGAAAATCTTATGCACCAAAGAAGACATCTCCTCATTAGATGAATATGAAGTCAGTGACAGTGACACAAAAAGAGTTCTATTCATGGCAATAGAAGAATCTAATAAAGAAGACACCGAAGAAGAATATGAAGAGGTAAAATTTGACTACTGGGAAGAATTGTTGAGTGCCATATAAGTTATAAGAAGAGAAAAGAAGAAAAACAAGAAGCTACAAGCAAAACTAGACAAGAAAGAAGACACTCAAGAACTAGAACAAATGATCAAGAAATTGAAGGTTCAAATAGAAGAAGATAAACGAATTGAAGAAGCACTCAAAGAACAGTTAGAAGAAAGAGACAAGATCATTGGAAATTTGGAAGCAAATATTGTCACATTGAGAAAGGCTCTTCAAAAGAAAATTATGAAGAAAAACTCAAAAGTTCTGGATGACATTATCAACAGTCAAAATCCTTATCATGACAAGTCCAGACTTGGATACAATCACACAGAAAATGGATCAAGATCCAAAGAAACAGAACAAGAAACAAAACAAAAAAGTTATGCGGAAACAATCAAAGAGAATAAGAAAACCTACAAGGAATATTACAGGGACACTCCTCCACCGAGAAGATTCAGATTTAAGAATCAATGACCGACATAAACAAACAGGCCTCATGAAGAAGAAGGATTCATAAAAGTAACTCCTTTAAGAAGATCTTCAACTCCCAGGTATCAAACTATATTTTTTGGTTTATATTATGCATGCAATAATTTTGGACATAAAGCTGTAAATTGTAGAGATAATAGGAGGAACATAAACAACTTTGAAATCCATACACCAAATGGTTATCCAAGAAGGCTTATTGAAACACAGAGAAGAAGCTACAACAAATTTTAGTCATTGAGCACCGAAGTGGAATGATACAAGTGCAACAACTTTGGACACATGGCCAAAGATTGTAGAATGACATTCCATCCTAGAGAACCACATTAGAACAACAACAGTCACAAACAAGAACCTCAGAAGATAACATGGATAAGAAAGCATAATCAGTATAGCAATGAAGAATGCACATTCGCTCTACAAGCTAAGCAGAAGAAACGTGGTTTGTATGCTGACATTGGCTATTCAAAACACACGATATGTGATAAATACATGCTTCTTACATTAAGAAAGGAAATAGATGGACCGGTCTCTTTCAGAAATGACGATTTAACTAAAATCATTGGAAAAGACACAGTCAGAATTGGAAACAAGAATACCAAGGCATAAAATGTTCTACTAGTAGAAGATATGAAACATAATCTTCTAAGTGTAAGTCAAATGTGTGACCAAGGTCATAAAATTACTTTCGATTCACAAAAGTGAGAGATAAGAAAAGAAGGTTCAGGAAGATTGATTGCAACAACTGCAAGAACTTCAAAGAACATATATGTATTAAGTGAAATTGGAAATGAAAAGTGATGTCTAGGAAAGGAAGATGAAAGTTGGCTATGACATAAAATAATGAGTCACATATAGTTTTATAACCTTGTCAAAGTCAGAAAAAATGAAGCAATTAGAGAAATGCCCCAAATCACAAAACCAAATAACACTTTATGCAAACAATGTCAACAAGGAAAGCAAACAAAGACCAGGTTCAAATCGAAGGAATATTCAATGAAAAGACCACTCGAAATTGTGCATACTGATCTAGTTGGACCAACTACAACAAAGGGTTTAAAAGGTGAGAAATAATTTATGTTATTATTTGATGATTATACAAGAATGACTGCAGTTTGCTTTCTCAGGAATAAGTCATAAGCTTTTGAAAACTTCAAGGTATACAAGGAGATGGTTGAAAATGAAATGGATTCAAAAATCAAATGTTTGAGATCTGATAATGGAGGAGAGTTCACTTCAAAGGAATTTATGGACTATTGCAATAGACATGGAATAAAAAGGCAATTCTCCATTTCTAGGACACCTGAACAGAATGAAGTTGTTGAAATAAAGAACATG
The DNA here is from genome assembly GCA_009831015.1 of Picea engelmannii. Taxonomy (NCBI): domain Eukaryota; kingdom Viridiplantae; phylum Streptophyta; class Pinopsida; order Pinales; family Pinaceae; genus Picea; species Picea engelmannii. The sequence continues at coordinate 301,015 of ML785052.1, read as the reverse complement.
ACATTACATGAAATGGATCAAACAATGCTAATGGATTCCAAATTGACAGATAATTTTTGGACACATGCAATGCATACAATAGTTCACATTCAAAACAAAGTAATTCTCAGAAACAACAATGAAAAAACTCCCTACAAGCTATGGAAAGGAATACCAAAAAATGTGAAGCACTTCAGAGTATTTGGAAGCAAATGCTACATCAAAAGAGAAGATGGAAGAATGGGAAATTTTGACTCTCGTTTGGACAAAGGAGTACTTGTTGGTTAATCAAGTACAAGGAAAACATACAAGTGTTATAATCTAAGGTTGAACAAAGTTTTGGAAAACATCAATGTAACAATTGATGAAAGAGGTGGACGATAGTTAAAGGAAGAAGAAAATGAATCAATGGATCAACTTTTAGAAGATGAAGAATAAGTAGAAGGGGAAGATGAAGAGGATCAGACAAAATTAGAAGAGCAAGTTCAACAAGTGCCTCCAAAGACACCTATAAAAAAAGTATAAAAAAATCATGCTTCAGATCAGATTATCTAAAACAAGGATGCAGGAGTTGAGACTAGAAGAAGAATCCATTCACCAGAACAAACACACATAGCACTCTTATCTACGATTGAACCACATGGTTTTGAAGAGACCAACAAGGATGAATTCTGCAATAAGGCCATGGATGGAGAATTGGATCAAATAGAGAAGAATGACACTTGGGAATTGGTTCCAAGACCAAAGAATAAGAATGTGATTGGCACAAAGTGAGTTTTCATAAATAAATTGAATGAATATGGACAGGTTACAAGGAACAAAGATATATTGGTATGTAAAGGATACACACATGTTGAAGGAATCGAATTTGAAGAGACATTTTCCCCAGTTGCCAGAATGGAAGCAATCCGATTGCTTTTAACTTATGCATGCTCCAAGAATATTAAAGTGTATCAGATGGACATGAAATCAACTTTTCTGAACGGGGAACTTGAAGAAGAAGTCTACATTGAACAACCATAAGGATTTAAGTTTTCAGAGAATGAAGATTATGTGTGTAAATTAAAGAAGGCCTCGTATGGTCTAAAACAAGATCCTAGAGCATGGTACTCTAGATTGGATAAATATTTACAACATGCAAGGTTCATAAAAGGAAGTGCAGACAACAACGTCTACATCAAGGTAACTCAAGATGGTATTTTATTAATTGAAGTTTATGTTGATGATATTATTTTTGGAAGTAATGATGACAACTTAAGCCAGAAATTTGCAAAGGATATGCATAATGAATTTGAAATTTCATTACTCGGAGAACTATCCTTCTTTTTGGGTCTTCATATATGTCAAAGAAACCAAATAATTTTTATTTCTCAAACCAAGTATATCAGAGAAATGCTAAAGAAGTTTGGAATGGAAGATTGCAAACCAATTACCACTCTTATGAAAACCAATTGCATGTTGAGCAAAGATGATCACGCAAAGTCTACAAAACAGAGGAAATACAGGTCAATGGTTGGTAGATTACTATATGTGGCAACATCTAGACCAGATGTAATGTAGGCAGTTGGACATGTGGCACGATTTCAAGCAACACCAAAGGAATCACATGTCTTAGCAGTGAAAAGGATTTTCAGATATCTCAAAGGAACAAAAGAGTTTGGATTATGGTATCCAAAAGGAAATGATCTATCACATATTTCCTACACAGGCGCAGATTTGGCAGGTTGCATTGATGACCAATGAAGCACTAGTGGAGCAACGTTCTACTTGGGTGAGTGTTTAGTATATTGGATAAGTAAGAAACAATCATCAATATATTTATCTACAGTCGAAGCATAGTATATTGCAACAAAAACTTGTTGTACACAAGTTCTATGGATGAAACAAACTCTGTCAGATATACAGGTTGAGTATGATGAGCCCATTCCAATCTATTGTGATAATACAAGTGCCATATGTATCTCAAAGAACTCGGGGATGCACTCCAAGATGAAGCACATTCCAATCAAGTATCACTTTCTATGGGAACACGTTGCAGAGAAGAATATAAGAGTTGAATATGTGGGCACAAAAGAACAAGTGGCAGACATCTTTACAAAACCGCTTCCACAGGAATCCTTTGAGTATCTTTTCCAGATACTCAGAGTAATTTATACTCCAAAATGAATTATTTTGAATGCTTATCTTATATGTCTTAGATGTACACGAGGAAGCACCATAAAGAGGATCGTTCAGGTTGGGAGATCAGTTTTAGGAAGAGTTCAGTCAGGGAGAGTATCCCCAAGGAAAGTTCAGTTAGGGGGAGCAGCCACGGATGGAAATATACCTTTTCCATTGATGAAAAAGGGGGGGATATTTATCAGATGCAGAGCACAGAGGCATGGTTGCAGGGGGAGCGATGGTCACAGGGAGAGCATGAGTGATATGACTTCAATATTGCATGATATGACTTTAGTATTTCATTAGAGTGTTGCCATCAATGCCAAAGGGGGATCTTGTTTATTGTTTGGGTTGGTTGTCATTGATGTCAACCCTTGAAGAAATTCTGGTAGCACAAAGGTTTGGGCAATGGACCCAAGTTTGTTTGATATATAATGGTATGAGCTTTAATATATTTGAAGGTAAGAATATTCTAGAAGGATAGTACATGTCATGCCATTTCCGGTGGTATGTGGAACATCACATAACTCCTCACGGTTAGAGAGTTATATCCATGTGAAGTTGGAGAACCCTCATGAGTCATCTAGAAGGCCCAGAAGGTCAAAGTAGTCAGAGTGGTTGCAAAGAAAAAATTATTTAAATAATAAAGTGAAGTGATGAGTGTACTATAAGTCAAAGTGGATACAAAATAAATTATTTAGATAATAAAGTTAATGGATAAATTTCTAAGTTGACAAGTGGTTAGAAGTGGGTTAACCCTAAAATAAATAAAGTGGGTTAAGATGGTTAGAATGTAACCCCTTGAGGAAGCTACATGAAAGTATAAATAAGAGGCACGTGTCTCTCATTAAAATAAACTTGAGAATATTGAATATCTACAAGTGACTGAGGTAATTAAAGGATATCTAAGGTGAATTTCAGAGGGAAGGTTAAGTAAAGAAGGCCAAAATTCAAGGGAGGATAAATTATTTTGAAGATGCTTTCTAAGGTATGTTATTTACAGGTCATCTCACCATTTTCGCAATAAATTTTTTTCTAGAATGATTTAGACCGAAAAATCTAGAGGCCGTTGAGAAAACATATCCAAGTAGTTGTGATAAAAATTTGATCTTGTGGGTTGTTGCATTTTTGGAGTTACACTCCATGGAAAACATGGTTTGTGGCTAGTCCTGAAACTAGTCTAAAACAAGTGTTTTAGGTAAAAACGTAATAAATTATTCATAACAGATCCAAATTCAGTAATACCAAATGGATTGGTTAGAGTATAGTCTGTAGTATTTTTTGTACCATTTTCATATCCATACAACAAAAATTTCATGGGGGGCATGCTCTTCAAGTTCACTCTCTAGAATAAGCCATAATTCAACAAGGTATGCCATTTTTTTATATAACTCCTTTTCTGAGAGGTTCCAAGCAGTGAAACCTGGAGGAATTGCATAAAATATACTGAAGAACATTGTGTACTATTTTCAGATCTTTATTCATTATAGGTACATAGTTATAATTATTTCAAGTTATGGTTGTTGACTAATCCAAAATTAGTCACGTGAGACTAAAGTAAAGTTTGATGAAAATGCTAGTCTCTTGTTGTTAAAGTTAAGGAAGGTTTGCAGGCATGTGATCAGATACACTAGGTCTATTACAGAGTTACAAATCATATTTGAATGATAAAATTAATGAGGGATTTGGTTGAGGTACATGTTGGGTACATGGTTGAAACAAGTAGTTGATGAGTTGGCACATACATGAGGTGTATAGTTGATGATGTTGGTACATATTGATGAGTCATAGTTTATGCATATTTGATGCATGATTGGTACATATTTGGTGCATGGTTGATGCACTCGTTGATGGTATAGGTTGAGGTACAAGTTGATGCATGGTTGATGCACTTGTTTATGGTACAGGTTGATTACAGGTTGTTTGGTGCAGGTTGATTGGTATAGGTTCACAATAGTATATATCACAATGTTAGTGTGACAATGGTTCAATCATTATACGTCTATGACATGGCGGTTGAATGGGGCAAGGATAGGTGGTTGTATCCACCTTCTGGTTGTATCCAGAGAACATAGGGGGTTGTAGCCTCCTTCTTGTTGTAGTCGGAGAATTGGGGAGTTGGAGCTTCCCTCAGGTTGTATCCTAAGAAACTAGGGGGTTGGAGCCTCCTTCCAGTTGCAGCTGGAAAACAAAGGAAGTTGGTGGTTCTAATGAATGCAATTCTTAAAGACATATAAGAAAAAGTATTCTATGTTTTTCTCCCGCTTTGGGTTTCCACGTAAAAACACTGGTGTACTGTGTATATGTATGATTTCTCATTTGTTCATTGTTTATTTACTCTGCAACTATTGGATGATAATGCCTCATTGATATAACACTTGCATTTTATGGTTAAAAAGGATTCAATTGCTCTATTAATGATCCCCCCCCTCTCAGTAATCCATCACATGTATAATGGTCATAGTTTGTATCATCATGCAATGTATACACTCTATGATCCATGTGTGTTGTACTTAATTGTCCTTATAACAATAATAAATCATCATCAAATTTCAAGATGATTTTCTATCAATGTCCTTAGAATTAGTACAAATCGTTATCTGCAAAGCATAAAACAAGTTGATTTCCTTTAAATGTTCTTATAACAGATTTAAATCATCATGTGTAACATATCAATCAAGTAGATTTGTAATCAATGTCCTTAGAATAATATAAGTCATCATGTGTAAAGTTTCAGATGATTTCCTATCAATGCTCTTATAACAAATATAAATTATTAAATGATTTGCTATCAATGTCCTTAGAAAAAGTATAAATCAAGTAGATTTACTATCAATTTCCTTAGAACAATTATAATTCATCATCTACAAAGTTCGATATGATTTTTT
>ML785052.1:267860-287133 GCA_009831015.1 Picea engelmannii | reverse complement strand
TGAGATACGCCCCCTTTACCCCTCATTATAACCAATTACTTCATCCTTCACTAGTTTCTCTTCCGGTGACTTCAGACCCCACTGTTGAGTACTATTGGAAGGTCCAGTGTTATTTGAGAGGAAGGACGTTACGTCTTCTAGGAAGCGAGCATTTGCTTTCTTTTGATTCCCCCACGCAGACAAAACCCACTTACCCACATATATGCTTCTTTTCTCATTCTATGTATGATGCACATCTGATTACAGTTTGATTTGGATATATATATTGTGTAAACATTTAACGCAAAGGCTCTTGTTTCTGTATTTATCTCACCACTTTTTGCACACATTCACACAGCTAGTCTGACACCATAGGGGAACCACAGAACCCCCATCATTCACGACATTTGCTCAACCTCCCTCCTATCTTAGGGGGAGTATCTGGTCATTCCCGCTCATCGACACCTCCTTCACACACTCCTGTGAGTGATACTATCTTAGGATCAGCTTTGCTCGGTTCTACATTACTTGGGTCAACTTCCCAAGGTCATCCGTTCACTCACTCTCCTTTACACGGAAGCGGGGGACCCACTTCCTCTCAAGGAGGGAGCACCAACCCACCTAGTCCCCAACAAGGGTCAGGTTCACAACACACTATGGCCGAAGCTAATCCTCCCCCCCACTACAGATGCCATATTTGGCCTCTCTCAACATACCGGATCTCACCAAACTCACCAATGATCCTATATTGCATGACCCCACATGGCCTGCAATGCCAACGAAACTTCCTTCAGACATACCAAAGTTTGAAGGGAAGGCATGGGATGACCCTTCCAACCATGTCATGACCTTTAATCTATGGTGTTATTCCAATAGCATTATGGATGATTCCATCAGACTGCGATTATTTCAACGCACACTCACTGGCCCATCGGCTAAATGGTATGTCAAAGAAAAATCTGGGTCCCACGCGACCTTTGAGTCATTGGCCAAAGCATTCTTGACCTTCTTCCAATTACCCATCCGCCACGACAATGATCTAGAACTACTGTCTAACTTCAAACAAACCTCAGCCACACACATCGCTGACCACATTCATGAGTGGCGTAGGCGACGTAGTTTGTGTAAAGCAGAAACCACCAAGCAATAGTGTCTCGACTGGTTTCTTAGATCACTTGTCTCTCTCCTTGGAAAGGATGTAGCTTCCACCTTCCCGCAATCCGAAGAGGAAGCCATCAGTAATGCCCAACAATATGACCTCTTCTATGCACAGTCAGGGTACTTATACACGGTACTTCCTGATCTTCCAAAACCTGTGCCGTTCAGCCAAGACAAACCTAGGATGTCTCACTCAACAGACAGACTAATCGGTGCCACCACACACCATGGTCAACAACCCCAACCACCACCGATGTATGGAACACCTCAATACCCACCAGCATATGGGGGCACCCCTTATTACCCCCCACCTCCTTATCAACAACCTTACCCTGTTACTATACCTCCACCCATTCGTGGACCACTGCCGACACCTCCCATATATCCACCTATTCCCACAAACAGTGGTACTCCCTCAACATCAACTTATAGTACTAGTGAAATAACTACGCCTTCCTATGTACCTTATGGATCGGTACCACCACAAATTCCATAATTCCCGTTTCCTGGTCCTCCACAACCCATGGCTCCCCCACATCCTCATGCGGGGGTAAATTTTGTTCAACCCTCTGCTGCTCAACAATACCAAAATTTTGAACAATTGAACACAGCCAACCCAACTCATCCATCAAACAATGCCAAGAAGAAAGTACGAAACATGAATAACAACAACCCAGGTCAAGGCGGGAATCAAACCTCCACAACACCAACCAACTGGGGGTAACCAGAACCAAGGGAACCAAAACCCCCAAGGGGGCAATAATAACAAACACCAAGGGTGAAATAATGTTAAAAAAATATTCTCTTGTTCCCTTTGTGGTGAGTTCGGTCATTACACTCACCATTTCCCCCAGATCGTTGATTTCAAGCGGTTAAAAGACTCGGGTAGTCTTCCCCATTCTCCTGCACAACCTGCCCCTCAGAAAGCACCACAACAATATGTGCAACAACCTCCTCCCGCCGTGCTGCAAAATCCTATTCCACATCAAGGTGTGATAAACACCCAACATGACACACAACATCCCCCACCTCAGGTGGGACAATACCACAACACCAATAATCCAGCAGAGCGAACAATTCTCCTCACCAGTGAGGAAGAAATCTTTCTGCAAACGCGTAATCGTCAGTATCACACACCCGCTGAGTCTCCTCCCATCACCCCAGAGACAAACCCTACACCAACGGGACCCCCGTTGGTGATCCTTCACCCTTCTGCCAAACCACCACTTTGCATCCCTCGCATTCCATTGCGCAGGAATGTCCACAACCCACAGGCTAGGGCAGCTCATAACTATAGCTTGGTAGACGACTTAGCACAATCCCCAGTTTCCATGTCAGTCTTGGAAGTCCTCCAGACTTGTCCCACTCAGCGGAAATCACTACTTTCTGCCTTGGGGGCAGTTGACCCTGCTGATACTTGACTCATTACCTTTGATCTTGACAACGAAGAACCTCGTCTTCCCGCCTTGATCGCTTTTCAAATACCAGTAAAAATACATAACATCACAGTTCATCGATGTATCATCGATGAAGGTGCATCTACGTGCATTATGTCCAAAACAATATGGCAAAAACTTGGTTCTCCGGAACTCATACCCTCCGCCATCACATTACGAGCTTATGACGGACAACCATCCTCTCCTAAGGGCTCTTTCAAAATGTCCCCGTCGAACTCGAGGGCAAGACTATTCTCATTGACATAGAAGTTATCGACGCCCCTCTCGATTATAATATCCTGTTCGGTCGTAGCTACATGTACTCTATGAAGGCAGTGGCATCTTTTGTCTTTCAGACAATGATGTTCCCCCACAATGGGAAGATCATTACCATTGACCAAGTCTCACATTATGAGCCTAACCCATCTGCCAACCTCAATAACCTTCTTCCCCTCATCCACACAAACCAAGACGAATATCCACTCGTCGAGATGGGTCCTAGGATTTTTAAAGATCCATCCTTGTTAAGGACGTACCATGGAGAACCACCACTCCTTCATCCTGCTAATCAAGTGTGTGTCATATCATCTAACGAAACTCACACAGAGGACTCTCGTCCTCCTTAGGAGGCTTTAGTCATTCCTGACGTCCCAATAGTCGCAGAACCACTCCCGCCGGAGCCTCCTGCACACTCATCGACCCCAACAGTCCACAAATCCACATCCTCTCAGGGGCATAGTCCCGTTTGGGAGACAGTTCCCCAACCCCTCACCCAAATTCCCTTCTTTTACCCTCCACCAGGTATAGAAGCTTTTCAGGTAGCTGCAATGCTCACACTACCCAATATGGTGTTAGAAATCCCAGTTTGGTATTTACAACCACCAGAGATGGTCCCTCGACCATCCCTTCCCCCATAGGAAGGAATTCCAATGACAATCCCCATCCTTACCCCCACCATCCCTCCACTCACTAACCCCCCTGCTACAGCTGGGGGCAGGAGAAAGACGAAAGAGCCCACCGCTCCACTTCCTCCATGCATCCCACCACCTTGCGCACTATGTGAGAAAGAGGGCCACCAAACCAACAATTGTCCATCACTACCTGAATTAAGGAATTTAATCCCCCTCAATAAATCTCCCACAACACCTGCCACTACTGTTAGTCCCACCACTACCACCCAGCCTTCCAGTAGTAAAGGGTTGAGGACCAAATATGCTTGTGCTATATGTTTAGAGTATGGCCATTACACCCATCATTTCCCAGCACTACCACGCTTTCGACAGACATTAGCGGTCGTACTCTAGAAATTCCAGAACAACCCCAATCCTGCTAAGTCCTCGTCAACAAATACCACCGAGATCCGCTATGTCACCACTTCAGTCAATGAACGTATGAGATTCCCTTTCTCTCTCTGCGATTCATTAGCCCATTTTACATATCAGTGTCCTATGATCCTTGAATATAGGTAACGTCAATTGGCCCTGCTTTACCAACCTGCAGAAGCGATAACTGACATTACCTCGTCACTAGAGGATCTTCATGTCATTTCTCCCGAGCCCGAGGCACTCCCAACGCCTCCATGGTTTTTCAATGACATCTCCGAGGAATTACCCCGTAATCCCCCCAAATCTCCTACTCATTCCCCTACGGACACTCTCCACCCAACCACCATGGGTACCCCTCAATACTTCAATATATGGTTTATGTCGAGTGAACCCTCACCATCTCCTAGCATTGCTCCCTCTGCTTCTCCATCAAAGGGAAACCACACCGACACCAAGCTCACTCCTCATGACCCCTTGTATTCCCGACGTTTCGAATGCAATGAGGAAATACTTGAAGAGCTAAACCGCCCAGACTCGCCCTGGGATGCGCTACATCTCCGCACACTCTTCTCTCCACAGGAAGCCCCCATGCCTCCTAACCAAAACCCCATTTACACAATCGAAACCAAATATTTTATCCCATCCGGGCCTATCGATTGGTTCAAAAATCCCATTCCTGCCCCTGACATGTTTGAAGAAGGCAACATGGCCAACATTTCCCCCACCATCAAAATCGACATTTCCATTAAAAATGGCATCGTCGAAGAAATCACCATTGGAGTTGCTTGCACTGCTCAGGAAATCGCCACATATAAAGCCCTCTTCCAGGAATACAGGGATATTTTCGCCTGGTCATACACATAAATTCCTGGCCTCGATCCCTCTATTTTCGAACATCGCATCGACACCTGGCCCGACATCACACCAGTTCGCCAGAAACAACGACCACTACACCCATCCAAAGCCGCTGCTATCAAAGCCGAAATTGACAAATTACACACTGCCGAGTTTATTTACCCCATCGCTTACACTTCATGGGTTTCCAAACCTGTACCTGTCGACAAAAAACAAGGCACTATCCGCGTTTGCACAGACTTTCGCGATCTCACTAACACATGTCCAAAAGACAACTTTCCAACGCCTTTCATCGTTCAAATTATCGACGACTGCGCCAGCCATGAGGCTCTCTCCTTTATGGACAGATTCTCTGGCTATAACCAAATACAAATCCACCCAGCCGATCAGTATAAAACTGCATTCACTACCCCATGGGGTACCTTTGCATATCATGTTGTGCCTTTCAGATTAAAGAATGCCGGTGCAACTTTCCAGGGGGGATGACATACATCTTCCACGATCTGGCTAACATCATCCTCGCCTACTTGGATGACCTCACAGCTCGATCCAAGAAATGCACCCAACATCTCGATGATTTACGAATCATCTTTCAATGGTGTCATCAGTACAACATCCACTTGAATCCTCTCAAGTGTGTGTTCTATGTCACCGCCGGGTGCCTCCTCGGTTTTATTGTTTCCCAAAGCGGTATTACCGTCGATCCCCTCAAAGTCCAAGCTATTACCGAACTTCCACCTCCTTGGAATTTACGGAAACTTCAGAGTCTACAAGGCAAAGCTAACTTTCTCAGACGCTTTGTTCTCGATTACGCCATACGTGCACACGGTTTCCTCTGCTTACTACGTCACAACATCCCTTTTCACTGGGACGACCATGCCCAACAGTCATTTGACGATCTTAAAGCAACACTTTCAAGTGCATCTTTAATTAGTGCACCTGACTATAATCGCGACTACATCCTCTCCATATACGCATCAGCTGTATCCGTAGTCGGCGTCCTCGTCCAGCTCGAAGATGATAATCATGAACATGTCATTTATTACGTTAGTAAGAACCTCTCAGGACCACCCTTGAAGTATAAACATGAAGAGAAAATTGCTCTTGCAGTTGTCCTCATAGTCCAGAAACTGCGCCATTACATTCTGCTTCGCACCACAAAGGTAGTCCCAGATTCCAACCCTATGCAGTACTTGCTCAGCCGTCGGCAAGTTAACAACAAATTCAGTCGATGGATCGTTATCCTTCAAGAGTACGACCTCAAGTTCTCAACACCTAAGAGTAAGAAGGCTCTAGTTCTCACCGAACTTGTCACGACCCTCCCCTATGACACCACCAGTGCCCCCGTCAACACCGACTTTCCCGACGAACATCTTTTTTACATCACTTCCGATGATCCTTGGTATGGCGACCTTCTCGTCTACCTACAAACTCAAAAGTTCGGTAACCACCTTTCACGAGATGATTGTCGATGTATTCGCCATCAGGCCCCCCGCTGCCTCCTCATAGGAGACATCCTATACCGGCGGGGCATCGACACCATTCTTCATCGATGCCTGACTATTGACGAGGCCAAAGGAGTCTTAAACGACTGCCACAATGGCGCATGTGGGGGCCATCTTTAGGGTATATCCACTGCTCAAAATATTATCCGAGCTGGTTACTTTTTGCCTACCTTGTTTCATGATTGCATTCATGCTGTGAAACGATGTGAGCAATGTCAGCTCTACGCCAACAAAGCCCGAGCTCCCCCCGCTCTTCTTCACCCTGTCATTACTGCCGGCCCTTTTTGTAAATGGGGCATCGACTTTATGACGTGTAATCCCCCCTCCAGCAATGGTCACAAATACATTGTTGTCTCCGTTGATTACTTCACCAAATGGGCCGAAGCTATGCCCACTTTCAACAACACCGCTGACACTGCAGCGTGATTTTTATTTAACCATGTCATATCCCGTTTTGGAGTACCACTCCAACTCATTTCCAACCATGGGAAACACATCGAGAATGAGGTCTTTGTCGAACTCTCATCTCGGTTAGGATTCTCTCATGAGTTTTCCTCACCATATTACCCTCAGTCAAACGGACAGGTCGAGGCAGTTAACAAAATCCTCAAGACCATGTTACAACTCACAGTTAATAAACATAAAACCAATTGGCATCATATGTTATTTTCTGCGCCATGGGCTTATCGAACGATAGTGAAGACCGCTACGGGGTTCACGCCATTCCATTTAGTCCATGGGGTCGAGGCAACTCTTCCCATCGAGTGCGAAATTCCCACCTTACGCACCGCAATTGAGCTATTACCTGACACTGCTCCAATGGAGTAGCGCTTGCTGAACCTAGAGTCTCTGGATGAAGATCATCGATCTTCCTTACAGAACAATGAGGCAGCTAAAAAATGATCCAAGGCTACCTTTGATCGCCATGTCAACCTTCGATCATTTCACGAAGGCGACCTCGTCCTGGCTTATGATATCGCTCATGATACCTTTGGCCATGGAAAATTTGAATCACTTTGGCATGGCCCTTACATTATCCAACATTTCCTCACCAAAGGCACATACATCCTAGCCTCCCCCGAAGGGCTCTCTCTCAGGGAACCCGTCAATGGGTTATATCTCAAGAAATTTTATGCTTAAAAGTAGTCATCCTACTTTAGGTTATTTCTTTTTTAGTGTTTTTTAGTCTTTTTCCTCCTCCCCTCTCGTCTAAACTATCCTTTGTGCTATTGACAGATGCTTCCTCCACCAACCTATCACATTGGTTACGCCGACGGCGCCGGCCGTTGGACACAAAATCTCACTTCGGCTGCTTGGGCTCTCTACACCCCCTCACATGAAATGCTACATTCAAGCGGCAAATGTTTGGGGCCAGCCACCAACAACCAAGCTGAATACATTGCAGTCATCGGCGTCTTGGACGACGCCCAGTATCATCATATTCGTCACCTTAGCGTCTTCCTCGACTCTCAACTAGTCGTTCTCTAGCTCAACAATGTGTACCATGTATGCGATCCGTGCCTCTTTCACAAATACCTGCAGGTTAGGTTGTTATCTCGACATTTTGATTCCATTACATTTACACATATTCCAAGACAATTGAATCAAACAACAACTCAAATAGCTAACATGGTGTTAGATTGACATATATCACATCAAACTACACATACATAAACATATCATGAAATCCTGTCACAACATATATATAGAATAGACATCATCAAAATCATCAGCAAAAAACACATGTAGACACCAGATGAATCTCAAAATATGTATACTCATGTATATATAAAATCCCATCAGGCCATCCGAATGTTTACATACAAAAATACATGTATCCGCAGGCCAATGCAGCACCTCAGTACAAAAAATGGGCTCACCAGCCTATATACAACAAAAATGTACATCATACACCACTCATGGTGCCTCTATCGCACCACCACTTGCTCCTCCCTCAGGAGGAGGTGATGGCCCAACACCACCTGCCCCAGGCGATGGTGGACCACCCATAGGACCCTCCTGCCCCGACGACAGGCGTCCACTCATCATAGCCGCAAGCACTGCTGCTCGCCGCACTATGGCCCGCCATGGTGGCGGTACCCCTACACACTTCTCCAGAAAAATCTCGTCCTGGATGCGCGTCCACATGCCCTTAGGCACATCTTGTAGAACCATCTCCAGACGACGGCGTATGTCATCATAATCCACTTCGGCCGCCGCCGGAGGAGCGTGTGATGGCCTCGCACCAGGGTCATCGTACCGACGCCTCCTAGCTTCCCGCTCCGGCTCAGATGGTCGCCCCAAAGTACCCTCCCACCGACGCCTCTCTCCCTGCGGTAGTCTCTCCGACTCTCGATGAGCCGACGCTCTCTGCATCTCTACCTCGCGCCCACGAGGTTCCACATCTGCACATACAAAAAACAACAACAGATAGTATCAACATCTATATAATATACATATGGACTGATATCTCAAAAGACAACATAAATAAAAAACATACCAACATACTAAACATACCTCGATGGTCAAAAACCTCCCCTGGAGGTAACACCATGTCTGGGTCACCCCGTAAGTCCACCCCAGCATAGGGGTACCGAAGTATCACCTGCGACATCTGCCACCATATCCTTGCTGCCTTTGCTAAAAAGAAGTGGCCACCTTAGCCACCACCGTGACGAAGCAAAATTGTCGACCATCGCCTCAATCGCAGCTCTCGCACCCCCGACATCTCCAGTAAAACCCTTAGGCGTAACATCGACACCCTCTCTAAGAACCAGGCCACCAGGATGGACCCAAATGAAAACTCTCCCGCACCTGTGGACCGACAATGGTCCAACTACGCTACCATCCGCGCATGCAGCGTCAACCCCCACACAAACTGCTCGCCAGCCACCACTCTCTCCAGCACCAACAGCTGGCCACCACTAATCCGCTGGGTCGCAAGTGACCCATAGATACAAACAATCATCGCCGCTATACAACGATGAGCCAGGGAGTCTATCGCACCGATGCTCACCACAGTCCCAGACATAAAGTCCCGACCTGAGCAGTATCTCTGGCCAATATCGGCCAGTTGAATGGTCCTGGGCAACATCGACTCCGCCGGTAGGGGCGTTCCCCAAAAGGGGAGCCCAGTCAAGAAATAAATATCCTCCACCGCAGTGAAGGGGATCTGCTCTCCTCGCATGAGGAAGCAGTGCAGCTCCGGACTCCACATCTGGATCAAGAACTACAACAGATACTCCTGTGCCTGTATCAACGGGCACTCAAAGAACTTTAGCAACCCACAGGTTGCCAAAGTCGCACGCACCCCGGGCCCCTCAATGGCCACGACATCTCGCAGTTGGGCCCAGTCTCGCTCTCACCACCGCACTGGCATCGTCTCTACTGTCCACCTGCAGAAAACACAGAGTCCTATATCAACTCAGGCAACCATCAACAACATAAAAAAGACTCATTTTTACCCTTCAACCTTGCCTCCTAGGCGCGGTTTTTGTTCCCACAGGCGCGCACACATGCGTGCCTGTTCATTACACAGGCACGCATACATGCGTGCCTGTACACTGAACAGGTGCGCATCAATGCACACCTGTTTGCTTCACAGGCGCGCCCTTACGTGCACCTGTTCACCATACAGACGCGCATAGGTGCGCGCCTGTCAAACCTACAAGCGCGCACTGATGCGCGCCTGTTCAACTCACAGGCGCGCCCTTCAGGCGCGCCTTAAATTACCCCTATCGCGCACCCCTGCACGTATATTATATGTACATGCGCACATGCATGCGTGCCTCTCACTGAGTTTCCCATGCATTGGGGGCCCACGTCCCCTAAATACCCCTGTAGGCCCCCCCGTACAAACCCTACCCAAAAATTGAAAACCTATTTCTATGCAGGACAATCAGACCACTAAACTGATACTCGCAAATCCTCAATCGACTGCCTTGTCCTCCCCGAATATACAAATCTCCTTTGGAAACTGCTTATCCACTCACTATTGCAGCAGGTACAAATGAGGTGGCAATGTGGGCCCTACAACTATATATAGGCCTTTTGCCAAACTTCCACTCATCATTCCGGGAGCCCAAGGTGTCCATTTTTCAAACCGTCTTCAGCCACGGGATCAACATCCCGTCACCTACATCACAATAGTCCCTGGGTCGCTTTTCATCCTGAGCCCCCGGGGTGCCTTTTTTTCATATCATGGTCAGGTATGCACGCGCATAGTCACATTTATCAAATACATGCTCATATCTTTGATTCTCTTCAGATGTTGTTCACTTTGGGTATTTGGTTTTCATGTGTGCAGGTACTTGATCATCATCCATTGACACAACCCCTTCAGGTATATACTCAACACTGGC
Organism: Picea engelmannii; assembly: GCA_009831015.1. Classification (NCBI taxonomy): domain Eukaryota; kingdom Viridiplantae; phylum Streptophyta; class Pinopsida; order Pinales; family Pinaceae; genus Picea; species Picea engelmannii. The sequence continues at coordinate 276,514 of ML785052.1, read as the reverse complement.
ATGTAGTCTTTCTCGTCATATTGCATTTGCATTTCTAGTCACACCCTCTGATATTGGCCTCTAGGATACCCATTCCTGGCTCTGCAGTAACCACACCGCCATTTTGCATCTTCGGTACTGTTACCCGGTAGAATTCTTACCCACATGAGTTGTCCCATTCATAGCACCTTTTTTCACTTTTGACACTCATGCTGTTCTTCATTACCCTTTAGGGATGGGAGTCCCGATAGTGTTTCATCATGTCGCGAATCAACCACATACTCCTTCTCCTCATTTTGCTATCTTTCCCACACGGACTCCCAGATTATTTCTTTACGATTCTATTTTTTTTTTTTTTTACCTGCACCTCCACAGTATCATGAACCATTCATTTTATCCACAATCAGTTTGCCCATCTGCGAACCTACCTTCATTTCACCTACCTCATACAGAAACTCCCCAATGGGGCCCCCACCCTTCATCAGTCTTCCAAGCACATTATGCCCTACGTGGGCCACCCATATCACACTGAGGCACCTGTTTCTGTATCTGTACATTTCTCCCCAATTATTCGTTATTTATTGTACAAACGCCTTTATTTCCAGTCATTACATTCTCTTTTTGTCGTCACCTTTGGCGACTTGTTTCCTTTTGGCCACACACAACCCATGTCACCCTTGGTTGGAGCATTACTTATCATCTACCCTTGCCGGCATCATCCATCTCTTCTGAGTACCCCACAGGTCACTTACCCCTACCCTCTGAATTTGTTCACTTTGTCCCACCTCTGGCACAACTTATTACCAGTCTTGTCGTCCCCCTGACACTCGACCTCGTTACACGGTTGCGGCCACTTTTTATATCCTACATCCTCCAACCAAGGGCAGTCTTGAGTCTTCCCACTTCTTGAATTCGTCCATGTACCTCTGCCACTTCCTCACCTCAGTAGATTCCACGAAGCCCTTTTCTTCTGGGAGTCGCGTTCCCCTTTTGTCGACATCAGCATAATTTTTCGGAAGGGCGACCGTATCTTGATTCTCATTCTCCACTCAATGAGAGATCTCGGACGACACAGGGTGAACCACCGTTGCTCCCTGCTGTCGTTGACCCCCGTAACATTCGACGCCAACACCTTCTCATGTTACGGTGGGTCTTACTTTGCGACTATTGCAGTTAGTTCTTTTATTTTTCCGAAGACCTCTGAACTTGGCAGGGCTATCAATGCCCACATCATCGCTGCTACTTATTACCGCGATCAATGCCTATTGTTCAGAGCATGTTCATTTGCAGAATTGTCTTCTGCCTCTATCACGACTGCCCCCGAGGGCGCTGCAGTTGTCTACACCAACACTTCAGTCATCTTTTTTCAGAGTTATATGACACGAGCATGGGGCATGCCCGCCTCGTTTGTACACAGTTTTCTATTTTACGCACCTCATCGAAGGTCGGGTCCTACCAGTTCCTTTTTTCTCCAATGGATCGCTCTAAACGATCCCACTCTTGCTCTATCTTACAACAACATTCTCAATAGAAGAAACATTGATGGATTTCGGCTATACATGTGCTCCTAACCTCATCCATCAGGGGGCATATGTTATCATTGAAATTTCGTCAGCACATGGTTACAAGAACTCAACATCGTCAAACAGTAATGAAGTCATTCATGGCCCTGAATTAATATCACAGCATTCAAAAAAAGGTCAGAAACTATAAAAAGTAGTGAAAAATTGAAGAGCACTTTACAGAAGTTGGGCGCGCGCGCACATGCGCGGAACAGGAACGTAGAGTGCGCGCATACGCGCATGATGCACGACTGTTAGCGCAAAAATATGCACACCTGCTAAACGGTGCATTTATGAATGTGGTCGGCCTCCCAACCACTTATGGTTCAGCTCCCAATCCGATTTGACCTTCAAATCCGGGCTGGATCCAAATGGTGGGCTAGTCAAAGACCTAATAATGCCCTAAATGGCCTCTTTTCACACTACAAAGGAGTTACACAATAACCCAATGCAATGCTATAAAAATCCATGAATGCACCTCATTTTCTCAAGGAATTCTAAGCAATGTTATGCTGCCTATATTGTTTTAAGGACTCCATCCTTGACAATAGCACATTGGCACCATTTCATTGAGCAACCCACCTATCCATTGAGTGGGTTTGCAAGGAGTTCTTTCACCACCATTTTCATTTTTTTTTTCCTTGTTGTAAGGAGAGCAAGCTTGTGAGGGTCCAAGATCCTTCCCTTGGAGGAAGAAGAGACTCATAGTCCCCTTTCTCCTTGGTGCTTTGATTTCATCAATAGATCAGCCTAAAAACATTGGTGACATGGGTCTTTTTGTGTTTGTTATCTCTATGTCCCTATGCATATGATTTTAGTTTGTATTAGTTTAATTCTTGCTTATAGTTTTGTTTTTCTTTCTCTAACTCTTTCCTCTACAGCTGTCATGCTCAACAAGACCCAACTAGGCATGCAAGCACCTCTTATTTTCTCACCAAGGTGACGAAAAGGGTGCAACAACCTTGTTTAAGCAAAAAAAACTTGGAACAAACATTAATTAAAAGAATGCCCATACAATTTGTTGATAAGACATGAAAGGCTCATGAGAAGGTACAACAAGAAAGCCTGACATAAATTGTGATCAATGTATAAAGAGACACGAGAGAAGCATCAAATGGCCTAGAATGTTAGATTAGAAACTAAATGTGTGTACACTTTTCTATGGAAATATTTAATAGGCCACACAAAAATGTCAATTGCATTATGTATGGGTTGTTTGAAATAATTAAGAATATAAAAAATGATATTCCTTTAGATTTACCTCCATGTATGCCTATTTACTCTATGGTGAACACAAATTGATTGAATTTATTGGAATCATCTTTATTGAATGAAGGTTTTGATGAAGAAGCACTTATTCTTATAGGGAAAAATATTATAGGTCATATAAAGAAGTTTTATTGCAATTAGATCAAGTATAAAAATGGAAAATCAAACCTTCTCAACAATATAAGATAGAGTTGTTATGAATTTAGAAGAAGCAAAAACTTCCCCTTTCAAATCAACAATATATTTGAAATTAGGTCAAGGAAAAGTTCTCACAAAAATTACTTCTCTTGGTTCGGTTTCACTTGTAAGAAACCAAAGGAGGAACAAATTGTGGCTAAGTACACCATCCATACTTCCCTTGGATATTTAGGGCACAACATGGCATCCAATTATCATCATAGGAATTTTTTTTCACCTATGTGTAGTTGTTGAGATTATTTCACACACACACACACACACACATGTATTTTTTTCCATAGAAAAAGCATATTGTATTCATTTTTGAGAGAGAAAACTTACAATACATTTAGAAATATGCCCAAAGATAATATTAGATCAACCTAAAACCTCCCATACCAGTAGCATAGCCATAATGTTACTCATGATATGCTTATATGAATTGAAAACGACATGGAGTCCACCCCCTCACGTTTCTAGTGATCCACAACTATCGATAATAGGAAAATTTTCCATCAAAAACAAAAAAAAAACCAAGGATCCATACAATCCACATATAGATTACATCAAATAGCAGATAGTTTGATAAAATTATAAGAATGTTAGAGGAATTAAAATGGAGGGCCATAAGATACCTCACCATATTTATCCTCAGATATAATGATTAGAATTGGCTCCAAATAAATCCATGCTTTTGTGAAAGACTTTCATTTTTGGCTAAGTTCCCTAAAGATATTTGTGAAAGAAGCTTCCTGGAAATGTTTCTTCAACTTTAAAATATTTTACATTACTACTTGTAGACTCAAATTTTGCATGTTTGAGATGCCACTCATCCATTTGATTATCATCTTGGAGTCCCAATAAACCTGTAACTCTACAACCCTCCTTTGTGAGCAATCCTAAGTAAAGCTACTAGGGTTGATTTGACACCCAAACTTAGAGAGAAATAAATAATATGTGATGAGTTTACAAATAGGCATTCTCCAGCTCCACACTTCCTTGGATTACAGGACACACTCCATAAAAAAAACACCAGGGCTTCTATTCATCAATAAATAGTGGATCAATCTGTCTTTAGTTTTCACCTTATTTAGATCTTTATACTCTTCATAACGTAATTGGATTCTATAAAAAGTTTTTTCTGGAGAGACAATACAATTATACAATATACTTTCCTTTTGAGAGTGCCATATATCCCAACAAACATCATTTGGAAAGAACTTGTTCTCACTTACATATTTGTCTTCAAACCAAATTTTGAATGCATTGACCAAAGAATCATCTTCCCGTCTTCCATCTCCACTCACCAATGTCCTAGAGGTTGTCCATACTTCTTGAGTGAAGTGGCATTTTACAAACAAGTGGTAATCTATCTCCTTGTTTTCTACAAATAGAACACATAATCAGACCATGTTTGGATGTCTTTTGGAGGAAATCCTAGGTAGGTATCATATTGGATAAAGCTAGCAAAAAAAATTGGCCTTCAATGCTCCTTTCATCTTTCACAGTGTAAGCCACTACCATTCCTTGACTATTCTAACATCAACTACAAATATGGAAGAGTAGCCTAACTTCGCTGTGTATTGACCTGTAAAGGGATTTTTTGGCTAGAGAAGAATGTCTTTGTCTTCCTTAAATTTAATTTCATTGTGGATGAGAGACTGAGTATATCTCATCCACTCCCAGGCCAAGTCCCACAATACCTATTTCACTTGTTTACTTCCATTCCTCCCTCTAATGATTGGGTTTAATTTTTAATGATGCATCATTTAGAGAGTGTATATTGTGATTATGGAGGATGGCTTGTAATTTCGATTACAAATGGTAAGATCCTTTTTCCCCAACCCATGGATTTTCCCCCACCATGACTTTCTTTCCATTGACAATTTTCCAACCTAGCCATGAGCCTACAATACCATTGCTTTCCAACATATATAAAAATTGTGATACATCTTCATCTCCTTATATAATTCATTCACATGATGTTGTGCCATAGAAATTCTCCCTTGAAAAGTCACCAAATACTCTTTGCTACTAATTCCTTCCCAAACACATTAATATTTTTAAAACCCCAACCTCCTAAGTTTTTTGGTTTCAAGAACCTTCTCCAATTGACCCATGACATAAAATCATATTATTTTCCCCTCTCCATAAAACATTTTTTTTTCCCTGATCTTATTTTGAATCCCAACCAGGATGTGAGAAATAGTGTGCTAGTGTTGTTTCCAACAATGGCTTTACAAGAGTTAGTTATCTCCCTAGGGATAACCACTTATTTCAATGTACTTCAATTCTTTTTTCAATTTTGGTATGTAATCAGATCCAATAATTGAAGTTGCATTCAATAGATTTTAAATATAAACCAATATACTTTATACATTTTTGAAATGGGGCCTCTATGTATTATAAAATGGTTTTAGATGCATGCTTTGGCCTTTTGGAATCATATGCAATACCAAGGATGATTTATGAGCATTTATTTTCATACATGTAGCTTTCATATAGAACTCCAAAATCCCCTATATCTTTAGAGCATACCTAACAATACCAATTCCAAACAATGACATGTTGTTGACAAATTGGAGTTGAGTTGAAATATGTCTTCTCCCTAACTTGATTCCTTTGAGTTGGATGGGAAAAAAAAGAGAGTAAATCAAGTGATTGAAGATATGTTGAGAATGTATGTGATGGATAAACCATCCAAATGGTAGGATTACTTGAATTTGGTGGAATTTTGTTATAACAATGGGTATAAAGCATCCTTAAATATGAGCCCATTTGAAGCCTTGTATGTCAGAAAGTGAAACACATCGGTAAGTTGGGACAACGTCACGGATAGAGTAGTGGTTGGGCTATACTTAATCAGGGAAATGGAAGAGAAAATGATGAAAATACAATAGAATTTAAAGGCTACCCAATACATGCAGAAAAGATATGCTGATAGAGACATAACCCACAAAGAATTTAAAGTGAGAGACCACATGTTCTTAAAAGTAAAGGCCAAGAGAAGTTCCATGAGGTTGGAAAATTGTTCAAAGCTAGCAGCTCATTATAGTGGGCCATTTGAAATCCTAGAAAGGATTGGACCTATAGCATACATGATGGCTTTAATTGCATCAATGTGTATTCATAATGTATTCCATGTATCATTTCTTAAAAAGTATGTACCTGATGCTAATTATGTCATTGATTGGAATGTGATTCGGGTGGAGTAGGAAGGAAAATTTCAAGTGCATCCGATGTGCATATTGGACTGGCAAATCAAGCAGCTCTAGAATTGAACCATAGGGATAGTAAAAGTCCAATGGACCTGGTACGGTCCTGAAGATGAAACTTGGGAGCATGAGGATGTTATGCGGCTAGAGTACCCATATCTTTTTGATCTTTTGAAGTTTTGATTGTAGATATGTATAGATACAGCACTGAGGACAATGCATAAATAAGGGGGAGGGGAATGTAATTGCCCTAGGCCAAACCAAAATTGTACATATAAATGTAAATGAACATATAGGACGGTGAGCCATGATATTTTGGGCCAAGGTTCCTGTATGGTTGTTAGGATAGAGATCCTAGATGCTAAAGGCTAGTGAGCCTATTTTTGTAATATGTAAACACTCATATTATTATTAAAGTACAACGTTGTTGCAGAACAACCCACAAATGAGTATGGGGGGGATAAAATCCATTAGAAAGGGAAAGAGGGGATAAGAGTCTAGGAAGGGGATAAGATAGGGGGATTAATCCCAATGGAATATTATATTAGTATTCCTTAAAGATAAATTAATGGATATGAATATATCCTAAGTTCTAAAGTAGGGACAAGGGAGTCCCTTGGGTTCCAAGTGTCTTAAAAGACAGATGCACACATATATTTGGGGACATAGTGCAAAGAGGATTATTATTCCTTCACGGAGGAAACCGTGAATCATACCTTATGGTACTGGACTACAATGGGAACCTGTACATGTACTGGTTAGCTTGAGAGATGAAATTGAAGAAGCAGGTTGTTAAGCCCGTAGGATTGAAGAAGTGGGTTGTCAGACTAGTAGGATGGAAGAAGCAGGTTTTTAGGCCCGTGAGCATTCTATCCAGGTGAGAGAACTACTCGGAATTGATTTCCCAAGGTTCCAAACTGCAACTACAAGGCTTTGAGACTTCTTGTCCGGACTGTTGCTGAATCCTCGGAAGGGAAGTGGGGTAGCAGAAGGACTCTTGAGAAGAGAAGGGGCACACTTCCTGGGGTGGGACAAACATGTAGGGAATGCGAGACTGTAGGATGTTATTTTGAGTAGGCACTCGTGTCTAAGTATATATGTTTTTAAATAGACCTTAGCATGTGTTAGAAACCCTTTACCCTGGTGGAATTTAGCCCCATCTCGGGGGTGACCCACTGTTGAGAGTTATGAGAACTGTGGTCTAAGAATGAGAGGAACATGGAAGGTCTCCATGTATTTGGTGTTTAATTCCTGAGATAAGTGTCATTCATGTATTATTTCAATTACTGTGTGTGTGCAATTATGAGTTTCTGTCATGGAATTCTTTGTTGTTAAATTCTATATATGAATTGTTATTGTTGCATGCATGTTCTTATCAATTCTGCTTAACTCTGTTTAGATGAATAATTCATTATTTAATGTAATGGTATCAAAATTTCTATTTTTGTGTGGCATGGCCAGCTCGAGGATGGGAACGTTACATGGTTTTTTTTTTTAGTCCCTAATAATGGAAATGTTACAAATTGGTATCGACGCAAATTTTTGGGAAGCTTTTGGTAATGGGGACATTACAAAGTGGTATCGGAGCTGATAATGAGAGAATTTTTGCATGACATGGCCCAACCTCAGTGGATGGGTACGTTAAACATATCAATACCATGTGTATACCTTGAGATTTAAATTGTGCTCCTCCTTTCACCTGCACCATGGTAAGGATCAACCCTTCATTTTGAGTTGTCAACATTTATTCTCTACAATCTATTTTTATTGGTGATTATTATTTGCAAGCATCCTTTAAGATACTCTAGGACTCCTTACATATGTGAAAGCAACATAAAAAGAGCAATAATTCCCATTTAATCATATAACCTTATTGTATTGCTTGTAACATCATGCTATTGGACCTTCCAACCTTACAAATACAATCATGCCTTCTACAAGATTTCTTTTGTAAATGTAATATGTGCTTATAATGAGGTATTCTAAAATCATCAATCCATTTTCCACGTACATCTACAAAACAAGAGCCAAATTCCATAGGGAAGTGAATTCAAAATAAATAGGATAGTTGTTATTCATCTTTTGTACATTTCTTATTGTTGTAGGCACAATCTAAATATATCTCAAATGATATGTCTTCATTGGTTCAGACTTGCCTCTAATGTGAGATAAAGACTATAGAGAAATCATGTAATGGCAAATATGAAATTGTAAACTAGATTTTGATGATTTCCTACAAGGCCTATAGACACAACCTGCCTCAAGCATTGAAAGCACAATCCTCAAAGAGTGACAAATGTGGAGAAAATACATCACTTCTCAACTCACTATAGTGATACGATATGACTCATTTCTGATACACCATGATCTTTCATGACATTAGATATTTGAAATAGAAATTTATGACTTAATCTATACTATTTCATTTGTCAACATTTATTGAAAACCTACA
>ML785052.1:191852-222217 GCA_009831015.1 Picea engelmannii | reverse complement strand
ATCAAAACTTTCCATTTCTTAAAAGTATCAAAAACATCATATTTTTGTCGAATGCAATAAACCCAAGTTTTTCTAGTTGCATCATCAATAAAAGTAACATAATAATGAGAGACACCAAGAGATGATAACTGAGCCAGTCCCCATACATATATATTCACAAGATCTAACCTTTCACTCTTCTTTTCTTTTCCGACTCTGAGAAATTTGACTCTCTTATGTTTTCCATAAACACAATGCTCATAGAAATCCAAATCAATTTGTTTAAGATCTGGCAACAAATTTCTTCTGTGAAGTATCTACATCCTCTTCTCACTCATGTGTCCAAGCCTATGATGCCACAGTGTTGTATCCACCCTTGTAGAAGCTAAAGAGATAGAAGAGTCAATATTACCAGTACATAAATACAATATACCTACCTTCTCCTTTTGCTATCACCAATGACCCTTTAGTGACCTTCCACACCTTATTTGTAAATATGGATATACAACCTTCACTTTCCAACTGCTCTATTGAAATCAAAATTTTCCTTAGATCTGGAACATGTCTTACCTCTTTTAAAAGCCATTGGTTTCCATTTATTTTCTTTATTTTTACCTTTCCCATTCCAACAATTTTGCATGGTACATCATCACCCAAATGAACCTGTCCAGAATCACCTTGAACATAATCTAGAAAATATTTCCTATGGGGTGTGGCATGAAATGAAGCACCTGAATCCAATACCCAAGACTCATAAATATTATCTACATAAAGAATCAAAGCATCTTGTAACACATCACATGTTACATTTGCATCCTGATTTTTCTCCTTCTGTCTTTGTTTCTTTGGAGCTCTGCAGTCTTTCTTTAGATGTCCTTTCTTCCCACAATTCCAACACTCTATCTTTCCAAATATGGATTTGGATCTTCCCATCCTATAATTCTCACGGTTCCCTGAGCCCTTTCCTTTATCCTTTTGTCTTCCCCTATTCTCCATGTTCAACACATTACCTCATGTCTCACCTGTTCTTGTTCGTCACCTTTCCTCGTTAAGGATAACACCAACAACATCATCAAATTTTAAAGTATTTGAACCGGAGACATAGTTAATTACAACCATGACCAAACCATTCCATCTTTCTGGCAATGAGCACAAGATTAGAAGAGCCCTGACCTCATCATCAAAGTCCACTTTTACAGAACTTAGCTGATTAGTAACCATATTAAATTCATTTAAATGATCTACAATAGACCCACCTTATGACATCTTCGTATTAAATAGTCTATTCATTAGAAATACCCTATTAAACACCGAGGGTTTTTCATACAGTTTAGCCAATGCGTCCATCAACTCCTTCGTTGTCTTTTATTTCAAAATATTGAAAGCCATCGATGCTACTAGGCTCAACCATATCGTTCCTAGTGCCTTTCTATAAAGAACCTCCCATTCTTCATCCTTCATGGCCGTCAAATTCTTTTCTATTCCACCCAATGGTAGGAATAAATCCTTCTGATATAAATAATCTTCCATTTGCATTTTCCATAACTGGTAGTTTTGGCTATTAAATTTCTCGACCCTAAACTTTTCATCTTCCGCCATTGCTCCTACTTGAACCAAGAACCCTCTTTTCCTACAAGTTACATTTTGATATAATACCAGTTGTTAGAAAAATAGGATCATGGAGCAATAAAATAGAACAAATGTGGAAATAAAACACAAAATATACACAATACAATAGAGACACAGATATACGTGGTTCACCCAGTGTGGGCTACGTCCACCAAAGAAATTTCCAGGTCCTTCCTTTATTATTATCCAACAAATGAAGGGATACAACCTAGAACAAACCCGTTGTAACATCCTCTTCTTTCTCTCACACTCTCCTCACTCAGAATACAATATTTGCAATGATGCATAGCCGCAATACATTTCCCTCATAAAAGAGGGTTTCCTTCTAGGGAAAAAAAAATCCTAACATAACTTCTACCGTCAGATCTGTGACCTTATAATGAATGATCCATATTTACTATGAAATTACAATATACATTTACAAGACAATTTTTCCTTTGGGGGCTTCGCCCTCGAACCCCCTCCGGGGGCCCACTTTCCATTGGACCTTGTAGTGGGGGTAAACCCCCTTGCACTCCTCTGCATGGAGGAGTGTACATTTTTTAGGGGTGTAAAGTATTCATGGGGTATAAACACGGCTGAAAACAAAGACCTCTGAATCAGGAAGATAATCAAGATCCACAACTAACATTCCCGAGGGTCCTCATTAGCACCAATTATGGGGAAGGATATCCCCTTCCCATTGGTTAAATATCTACTACGTAAAACTTAGGTTTGTAATTTTAATGGCCATAGGATCAATATGCACCATTTATGTTCCTGCACACAACAACATTAGGTGTTGGTTTTGGGATATAGGCCTATAAGTCGTTGCTTGCCATGGGGGTGGTATGGTTTCATCTTCTAGAGAGAGGAGGATCCTCATAAAATATTTTCACATCATTGGTTTTTAAACCATAACATGCTAAGGATAAAACCCTTTGACCCTCTTTTTGATGTGTGTTTGAGTATGGAATAGAGTATTACTATATGGGTCAAGTTTCCCAATCTCCCTTTAGAGTTGTGGAATGAATATGGGTTCAAATAAATTGTCAATGCTATAGGAACTTACATTGTGGGAGGTATGGGGTTTTGAGAGAGAAATGTTTGATCGATGGATCAAATTTTAGTTGACATTGATGTCAGGCAGGGGTTATTTGAATCCTTGCAATTTTTTCATGGTGACATGTCCTTTACACATACACTATATTATTTGGATGTTCCATTTCGATGTTACAGATGCCATGCCAATGGTCATGTGATGGGAGAGTGTTTTCAACCTCACTTTCCTCACTAGTGTGAGGTGATTCCTACTTTATCTGAAGGTGGAAAGGTGAAATTAGAGGATAAATTGGTCACACCTAGTCAGTATTAAAATTACAGTCTTCCGAGAAATGACTCGGATAAATGTGTGGACCCTCCTAATATTTCCCTAAACACCAATGAATTGCAGTTGAATAAAAGGGGGAGATATTTCTCTCGAAGGAAATTATGCTCAATACTCCTTAGGTTTTCCCATTCATGATATATAAATGCCCATTGACCCTAGGAAGAAGGTGTTGGATCAGAGTAGGCCACTGTTGGTGGATCTCTTTGAAGACATGAAGATTTCATCATCACAATGGGATAATATGGAAAATATATGGGAGGTTTTTGCATGCTCTACAACATTATCCGGTAAGGATATCTTTCCTTCTACTATCCCTAATGTTTCTTCTAGAAGTTTGGATTTTAATCTATCGATCCCAATCTCCCTTTCCACTATTAGACTCATGGACTCCCTTTTGAAGGGTTACCTGGACCTCTCCATTGGTCTGGGTGATAAGATAGGAGCCTCTTTCCCTCATGCACCCTTTATTATTGTCCCTTTCCTATTCTATTCGCCTGTATCCAGTGGGAGAGACCCTTATATTATCTGAACATGTCCCAACTCTCTATTGGTGGGGGGGTTGGGCTCTAACAATCCTCTTGATTTGGCCCCCTCGAAGGTTGGGATAAAATATGCTATCTGATTAGCACAAGAGATTTCATTAAGGGAAATAAATTAGGGTTGATGACACATCTTGTATGGGGTTCTTAGAGAAAATAAATCCATGTCAATCATTCCCCCATGAAACTCATGCCCATGAACATCAAAGGGTTAGGAGGGAGACCCAAAATCTTATCTCTCAATAGAATGATCGATACTAAACATCCTGATGTTTTGTTACTACAAGAGACCATGGGGTGTGTTGACTCTATTATTTTTTAAAGGAACTGAATAATATTTATATTTAAAAAGTTGTGTCGACACAAAACAACAAACAAAGTCTTACAAAATTTACAAAATTTGGCTCATTTCTATATGATTCCAAGTTTGTTGCCCCAAGGTAAGAAAATATTGAAATATTCCTATTCCTACATAGTACCCTACAACTATTTTTTTTTTATAAACTATGATAATAACAAGATGCATTTAAAATACATTTATGAAACAAATTCATGAACATGATCCTCCTGAATTTATGCTATATTTGGCATGTTTTCTTCTATCTCCATCTGTTAGTGATATTTCTTGTAAGGGGGTTAGAATGAAAAAGAATGGGTTAAAACCCACTTGTCCTAAGTTTCGAACGCAAATGCGCCTGTGGTAAGCGGCCAGCAAGTCCGAGCGGCAACGATTCGCGCGCCCGGATCAACGGTGCATGTGGGATTCCGGACCCCCCCCCACCTTTCTACCTTTAAGCGAAGGGGGGGGGGGTCCGGAATNGGGGGGGGGGGGTCCAGAATCAGGCGAGCAACTTTTCGACGGCCGAGATCTTAGCGCCTGGATCAATGGCGCTTGAGCAATCCCATCATTCTCAACTGCTTTGTGTTTAGTCATCGTGGGCCCTTCTCCCATCATGTCATCCTCCAGAACTGCCTTTCCCCTGTTGCCGTGTGTCATCTATCTTCCCCCACTCTTTTGTCCAGATGGCCCTTTCCCCGTCTCATCGTCCACTCACCACTTGTCACGTGTCCTATTCCCTCCACATCAACCTCCCACTAAAATGCATCCATTACATCTACCCTCTTGCCTCCTACACTTATTCCTTTTGTCGTGTGTCTTTCCTATAACCTCTCTTGCCCCCTCATCTTTTCAGGCCTCGCCCTCATAGTTTGACGCCATCACTCATGTCATGCGCCCCATCCTTCGCGCTGGCCTCCATGCCTATTCGTCAAGCCATTCAGTTATTCCAGGTGGCATCGCGAGGAGTCTTCCACATCCTAAAGTGTTGAGTTGGCCAGGTCGTCTTCAATCCCAAGAAAACAATTATTGAAGCGGTTGGTGGTGGTTAGACATCGTCTCTGCCGTAATGGGGAAGTCCAGCAATGAATTAAAGGCACGTCGATTCGCCGATGAAACTATCAGAATCCATGCAGATGCAAAGCTTTCAATGCTACGTCTCGATTTTGTTGTTGTTGCTAGTTTGAGTATATGAAGGCGCTTTCGCCATTTTTGTATCTATCGATGGTAGAGTGAAGCTCCCGACTGTAACATTTTAACAACCATTTTGGTTTCCTGGTTATGCCTCTGTGTTTGAGATTTCTTGTTTTATGACAAACAATCCTCCTTTTTCCATCTATGTTCTCGTCTCATACCAGAGAGTTCATGGTCAAATGATTCGTGTGGATTATTGCAGTTGTGTTATGATAAAGGATTTGTTGTGACATTATTGTTTTCTCTGGTCTCTTGTGTTAGAATGTAAAAGGATCTTGTGTTCGGATGCTTTCTTCTCCAGTCTGTTACAAACCTGATGTTTATGATAGACCTTCACACTCTTCTCGTCCAAGTCTTCCCCCTACTCACCCTTTATTGCAACTCACTGTTTGAAGTTTATCAAGACCTCACTTGTTCATGCATACCCGACCTAGTTTCGGAGTTGAAATGATGTTGTCTTGAGTTTACCTCCATTTTATCATCCCTTTAAACAAATCGTGACATAAAAACTGATGGGTGTCGGGCTCTGCTCCTACAAGCAATCTAGGAGTGACTTCTGACACCAACATTTCTGGCGTCGTTGCCGGGGACGAAGTTGAATATTTTCCCCAGGATTAAACGACAAAGATTAAGCTGATTCTGAAGGTGCATCAGATATCAGAACTTGAATATTTCTACTGTGCACCTGGCGACTCCATTGTGACGACTCCACTGCAGCGAACCCGTTGGATCATTTGTGGCTTCCAGCGGAAGACACACACAGTCCCATCCACAACTACCCCTGGCTACAACTAAAGAAAATCCGGAGGTGGTTCTCAGAAAAGGAAAGGCCCCTCAGGGAAAAAGATTTGCTTCTGAATTAGGTATTTCTCCACCTCCTTCCGTAAAAACTCCATTTTCTCATTCTCATCTTCTTAGTCGTCCTTCCTCTGAGGTTTCTCGTTTTCTGAATTTTGGGAGTGTTCTTGCTGGGTTTTCTCCTCCTGGTCTAGTATCAGAGGGAGAGATCCTTGTCACTCCCCCCTCTCTGGAAGTTGTGCCTCAGTTAAGACCTTAGGCCTCGGAAGGTTTCACTACCCCTCATTTTATTGCTACCGTTGTACAGAGAGAAGCATCTGCACATTCAGGTCCCTTAGCCTTCTCTCGGTTTTCCCCGTCGTCTCCTTCGAGAGTCTCCTTTCTGACATCTCCCGTTCACACTCCTTCTCCTCCTAGTTTTCCTCCACCTAATATCCCTATGGCCGGTGCTAATCCCCCTCTGAATAGAATGGATGCAATAGTCACTGCTAGATATGCTCCTTTAATCCTACCCCATCCTATGAATCCTCTCCCTGCTAGAGACTATTTGAAATACATGCCTAAGTTCGCAGGAGAAGGAGACATAACCGCAAAAGAGCACTTGGTTGCTTTCTACAGTTATGCAGACAACTTAAACATTGAAAATGAAGATGTCTGGATGAGAGTCTTTGTCCAGAGCCTGGATGGCGAGGTGAGGAAATGGTTCAGGGGACTGGCCCCTGGATCTATTGCTGGAATTGAAGCCCTGGATAATGTTTTCCTGAGGCAGTGGGGAGATAGGAAAGATTACATATATTACATGACAGAGTTTGGGTCTCTGAAGAAGATGGAAGGAGAGTCTGTCTCTGACTTCTCCAAAAGATTCAATAAAATGTATAACAAGATTCCTGCAGAGGTAAAACCCTCTGAAGCCTCTGCTCAGATTTCCTTAGCTCAAATGCAAGATGCAGCTATAGAAGTGGAATCCAACATATTAGAATCCGACAGACTAAGGAACAAGGCCGATGCAGGTAGAAGAAAAGAAAAGTCAGAAGCCTCAACTTTCGGCCCATCGCTACCCCACCCTCAAGTGAATGAGCTGACCCAGGTGATGAACTTTCTGAAAGAAGAGATGGAAAGATTGAAATTGGAAAGGAAACAAATGAATAAAGGGCCCCAGAGCGCCGAAATCAAAGGGGGTTTCAGAAGGCCAAATAATTTTTCTCTGCCAACTATGCACAGAGAGAAGGAAAGAGAAAGAGACGACCAAAGAATTCAGGCTCCCTTTCAGAACAATTTTGTGGTTGATGAAGAAGGGGAAGTAGACGATCCTAAGCCTAAAATCCACTGCTTAGAGGTCACCCGTCCTTTTCCTCATCTGACTCGAGTAACATAAGAGGAGTCGCTCATGGACAGTCAGCTAAACGAATTGAGTAAGGGAGACAATGTTAGCGAGGGTCGAGGAAAGTATAGCCTGAGATCCGACAAAAAGGCAACAATACCTGATGTTCCGGATCGGTCCACTAGAGAAGAGAAGCCTGCCGACGAGGTAGCAGACAGTCACAGAGGTAAGAAGGCCCAACCCCTCTCTCCCATTGTCCAGAATCATGCTCCTGAAATAAGATAAATTCCAAAGCTTACATCTTCCTTTAATTTCGAGCATGAGATTCAAAAGATCAGAATCCCCGTGCCCCTCACCGAGCTGATCAAACATGGCGAATTCAAAAAATGCTTCTCTGACCTTTTGAAATCTGAAGCCTCATGCCCTTCCACAAATTTCATAAACCTCCAATATGAAAAGCCAGCAGTTGTCCTAGGCCCCATGGTGGAAGACAGAGATGATTCATCCCCTCCCTTCTACACCTCCCTGAACATATATGACAAAGTACTGCACAACTGCTTGATGGATTCAGGGGCCTCTCACAACCTCATGCCCAAAACTTTCATGGAAGAATTAGGACTGGAGGTCACCCGAGCCTATCATGACCTCTATTCTTTTGACTCTAGGAGAGTGCAATGTTTGGGAGTCATCAAGGACCTGATAGTCTCTTTGTTTCAGCTGCCCATGAAGAGTATGGTCATGGATATTGTGGTAGCTGATGTTCCCCCCAAGTTTGGCATGCTATTGTCAAGGTCTTGGATTAAGAGACTTGGAGGGACATTGTAGATGGATCTCACATATGCCACCATTCCAGTATTTGGAGGGGAACACAAGAGATTGTACAGGGAAGCCCAACTAGCCTACATTTTCAGTGATGAAGCGAACCCCACTAATCACCCCATCTTTGCATTGGACACTGACTTAGGGTCTAGCTTGTTACAGGTCACTGAGACTCAGAAGGCCCCTTTGCAAATCAGAAAGCAACCCATTCTCAATCGGGAGATGCCTCCTCCAACCACCTCTGTTTGGAAGATGTTCTTTGATGGAGCTTCTTCCAGTATGGGTGCAGGTGCCGGGGTAATATTCATATCCCCTTCTCAAGAGACCATATCCTTGTCGTACAAGCTGGAATTCGAAGTCACCAACAATATGGCAGAGTATGAAGCTCTTGTTCTGGGTATAAGGGCTGCACAAGAAATAGGAATAAGGGAGATGGCTATGTTTGGAGATGCATAATTGATTGTCCAGTAGGTAAAAAACGTTTATCAGGCCAGGCACCCTCGACTCAAGAATTACAGGAACGAGGTATGGGACCTGGTTGATAATTTATTCTTGGCTTTTAACATCTCTTACATTCCGAGGGAAGAAAATGCTCCAGCCGACTTTCTAGCTTTCACAACTAGTTTGCTCGAAGTTCTTGTGCTGCCCACTGTTGGATCCGATGTTGAAATAAAATACAGACCCTCTGTACCGGACAACGTCAAGCATTGGAAGGTATTTGAGGATGATCAGGAAATTGAAAAGTTTCTTCAATCCGTGGATGACTTTTATGAATTGCACATAGATGAGGATCCTGACCTTGAAGGAGAGCCTGACCATCACCCTGGAGAGTTGTTGAATAAAGTTGTTGACCACCAGATTATCCAGCTGCCAAGTAATCACATACCAAAAGGACTAATCCCATTAGAAAGGTTATTTGATGGAAACGATGTGGCGGTAAAGGGTAGAGGTCCAGGCGATGACGCTGACACAGATGAATGAAACATAGGAACACCAGAGGAGCCCAAGTTTGTCAAGTTGTCAAGGATTTTGACCAACGAGCAGAGAACTGAATACACTGAGTTGCTGAGGGAGTTTGCTGATGTGTTTGCATGGACCTACGAAGACCTCAAAACATATGACACATCAGTTATCGAGCACAAGATCCCACTGAAAGAAGAGGCTAGACCATTCAAGAAGAAGATAAGACAGATAAATCCCATGCTGCTACCTGTCATGGAGAAAGAGGTGAAGAAGATGTTGGACGCCCAAATCATTGACCCCTTGAGATACTCCGACTGGGTGGCCAATTTGGTCCCAGTAAGAAAGAGAAATGGAGAAATCAGACTCTGTGTCGATTTCAGGAACCTGAACAGAAGTTCAAGGAAGGACAATTATCCCCTGCCCAACATGGAGCATATATTGCAAAAGATCACCAATGCATCCAGAATATCCATGATTGATGGTTTCTCTGGATACAATCAGATATCAGTCATGCCTGAGGACCGAGAAAAGACAACATTCACCACTCCTTAGGGCACATTCATGTATGCCAAAATTCCTTTCGGACTGATGAATGTAGGAGCCACATTTCAGCGAGCCATGGACATAGCCTTCATCAGGGAAAAAGATAATTTTGTGGTGATTTACCTAGATGACATAACAGTCTTTTCCAAGACTGATAAAGAGCACCACTACCACTTGAAGAAGGTTTTCCAGAAGTGTCGGAGGTATGGCCTATATTTAAACCCTAAAAAATCATTGTTTGCTATGAGAGAGGGAAAGATGTCAGGCCATATAGTGTCAGCAGAGGGAGTAAGAATTGATCCTGGCAGGGTAGAAGCTCTTCAGATCCTGTCACTTCCCAGGTCTAAGAAGGAAGTCCAAGCCTTTTTGGGAAGATAAATTTTCTGAGGAGATTTGTTTCAAATTTTGCTGAACTAGTGAAACACATCACAACCATGCTCAGGAAGGGGAATGAAGTAAAATTGACTGCTGAACCCAGTGAATATTTTTCCCAAATAAAGAAGGCCTTGACTGAGGCACCTGTGCTAATCAGTCCCGATTATTCCAAAGATTTTCTGATATTTTCTTTTGCTTCCTGTGATACAGTAGCGACAGTTTTGTTACAGAAAGATGATAAAGGGCGAGAACAACCTATTGCTTTCTATAGCAAAGTGCTGAGAGATGCAGAACTCCGGTACGAGATCATGGAGAAGCAGGTCTATGCCTTGGTGAAAGCTCTCAAAGCTTTCAGAATCTATGTCTTGCATTCAAAAATCACTGCATATGTCCCTTCGGCTTCTGTGAAGGACATTCTCATACAGCTCGACATAGACGGAAGAAGAGGTAAGTGGATTGCCAAAATTATAGAATTCGATCTGGAAATAAAGCCCACCAAGTTGATAAAGGGGCAGGGTTTAGCCAAGTTGTTGGTCGAATCCAATTGCAGAGCCTTGGGAATCAATTTCATCAACGAGCAAGATGAGTCATCCAACAGGAGTTCCCAAAACATTTTACCTCTAGCAGCATGCGCCTGGTACAAGGATATCTTGTACTTTCTACAAGAATTGAGGCCTCCTGATGGGATGGAAAAAAACAAGGCAAGAGATTTAAAGCTCAAAGCGGTCAGATATTGCCTCATTGACCAAGCTTTGTACTGGAAAGACCCTCTGGGGGTATTACTAAGGTGTTTGAACCCGCAGCAAGCTCGGAAGGTTATGTTTGACTTTCATAGTGGTCTCTGTGGAGGTCATCATTTTTGGAAGACCACAACTCACAAGATCCTCTGGGCTGGATACTACTGGCCCACCTTATTTCCCGATGTCTGCAGGGAAATCAAAGCTTGCATTAAATGCCAGAAATTCTCAGGAAAACAACAGCTCAAATCCATGCCATTAAAACCTGTGGTAGTCTCAACACCCTTTCAGTAGTGGGGATTGGATTTCATTGGGGAAATTCATCCTCCCTCAAGTGGTCAGCACCGATGGATTTTGACTGCGACCGACTACTTCACCAAATGGATAGAAGCTGTCCCTACCAGAAGCACTTCTCACAAAGTGATTATCATCTTCCTGGAAGATATTATAGCTAGATTTGGCTACCCTAGCAGAATTGTCACTGATAATGCCTCCCCTTTTCGGTCTGAGCCCCTGGTCAAGTTCTGTGACCAATTCGAGATTTCAATGATTCGCTCTACTCCCTATTATCCTCATGGAAACGGACTGGCAGAGTCCTCCAATAAAAGTCTGATCAATCTCATTAAGAAGCTACTGGAGGAAAATAAAAGGGCCTGGGACTCAAAGCTCAAATTTTCTCTTTGGGCTGATCGGGTGACAACCAAGAAATCCCTGGGCATCTCACCTTTCCAACTTGTTTATGGAATAGAGGCCGTTTTCCCCACTCAGCTCACCTTCCCTGTGGAAAACCTCCTCCAGGACTTTGAAGGAGAACCTAACCATGTGATCAGAAGGATTCATCAGATGGTGGAAGTGCAACAGATCAGAGAACGGGTCATGAATAGGGCCTACCATCATCAATAGAAGATCAAGCAGGCTTTTGACAGGAAGAGCAAAAAGAAAGAATTTGAGCAGGGTGATCTGGTGCTCAAATGGGATGCACCCAGGCAGGAAAAGGGAAAACACATTAAATTTGATGCCCTCTGGTTCGGGCCTTTCAAGATCCTCGAAGTATTTTCAAACAACACTTACAGTTTGCAGGATCTGGAAGGCAAAGAAGTTTTCAGCAGCCCAGTAAATGGGCATTTCTTAAAAAAATGTTTTTTGTGAGCCACAATCGGCTCTTTTTGTTTTGTTTTTGTAAATATTGTTTTTGTTTTTGTTTTTCGGACTAATAAATGACTCCATATCCCAATAGCAAGGCACTGAATCTGCAAAAGAGTTCTTAGAGCATCACAGGGATGACTCTATCCCCCATGGAGCCATATGTTAGCGATATTTCTTGTAAGGGGGTTAGAATGCAAAAGAATGGGTTAAAACCCACTTGTCCTAAGTTTCGAATGCAAATGCACCTGTGGTAAGCGGCCAACAAGTTCGAGCGGCAACGATTCATGCGCCCGGATCAATGGTGCATGTGGGATTCCGGACCCCCCCGCCTTTCTACCTTTAAGCGAAGGGGGGGGGGGGGTCCAGAATCGGGGGCGCATCTCTTCAATGGTCCAGATCAGCGCGCCCATATCAACGACGATAAAGGAAATTCCGGACCCCCCCTGCCTTTCTACCTTTAAGTGGAGGGGGGGGTCCGAAATCGGGCGAGCAACTTTTCGACGATTGAGATCTTAGCGCCTGGATCAACGATGCTTGAGAAATCCCATCATTCTCAGTTGCTCTGTGTTTAGTCACCGTGGGCCCTTCTCCCATCATGTCATCCTCCAGAACCGCCTTTCCCCTGCTGCCGTGTGTCATCTATCTTCCCCCACTCTTTCGTCCAGATGGCCCTTTCCATGTCTCATCATCCACTCACCACTTGTCACGTGTCCTATTCCCTCCACGTCAACCTCCCACTAAAATGCGTCCATTACATCTACCCTCTTGCCTCCTACGCTTATTCCTTTTGTCGTGTGTCTTTCCTATAACCTCTCTCACCCCCTCATCTTTTCAAGCCTCGCCCTCATAGTTTGACGCCATCACTCCTGTCATGCGTCCCATCCTTCGCGCTGGCCTCCACGCCTATTCATCAAGCCATTCAGTTATTCCAGGTGGCAGCGCGAGGAGTCTTCCACATCCTAAAGTGCTGAGTTGGCCAGGTCGTCTTCAATCCCAAGAAAGCAGTTATTGAAGCGGTTGGTGGTGGTTAGACATCGTCTCCACCATAATGGGGAAGTTCGACAATGAATTAGAGGCACGTCGAGTCGCCGATGAAACTGTCAGAAGATCGATCACATCTACCATAAGTTGTACGACCATTCAAAGATTGCAGGTGTTAACTGTCAGAAGCCATGCAGACACAAAGCTTTTAATGCTACGTCTCGATTTTGTTGCTGTTGCTAGTTTGAGTATATGAAGGCGCTTTCGCCATTTTTGTATCTATCGATGGTAGAGCGAAGCTCCCGACTGTAACATTTTAACAACCATTCTAGTTTCCTGGTTATGCCTCTGTGTTTGAGATTTCTTGTTTTATGACAAACAATCCTCCTTTTTCCATCTATGTTCTCGTCTCATACCAGAGAGTTCATGGTCGAGTGATTCGCGTGGATTATTGCAGTTATGTTATGATAAAGGATTTGTTGTGACATTATTGTTTTCTTTGGTCTCCTGTGTTAGAACTTAAAAGGATCTTGCGTTCAGATGCTTTCTTCTCCAGTCTGTTACAAACCTGATGTTTATGACAGACCTTCGCACTCTTTTCATGCAAGTCTTCCCCCTACTCACCCTTTATTGCAACTCATTGTTTGAAGTTTATCAAGACCTCACTTGTTCATGCATACCCGGCCTAGTTTCAGAGTTGAAATGATGTTGTCTTGAGTTTACCTCCATTTGATCATCCCTTTAAACAAATTGTGACATAAAAACTGATGGGTGTCGGGCTCTGCTCCTGCAAGCAATCCAGGAGTGACTTCTGACACCAACACCATCAATTCCACATCTCCACTTGCATGTGCATTTTCAAAATTCCCCTCTTGTTGATTTCCTATGTTTTGATTTATAGACCCGGAGATTGAATGCAATGGGTTGGTTGTTGCTCGAAACTGGATGCATTATTGTTCCATTAAATCGATACGACACATTAAACTTGAAACTGTTCTCTCTAGCTCCCTAATTTTCTATTTCTCTTCCTCCCTTTCTCTGGAACGATTATATTCATGTTTCAGGAAGTCAACTCTTTTTGAGAGGATGCAAATTGAATGCTCTAGATTTGCAATCCTCAAAATATCTTGTGCGAATGAATCAATACACTGGAACATGTTCTTTATCAATTGGTCCATGTTGGTGAAATAAATTGCATGTTTCCTAAGTTGAACTTGAGCTCCTTCGAAGATGTCTTCATGACGATGTAAAATCCTCTTAATATCATATCACGAGGGATCCTTGATAAACTTACCAGTGCTTCCCCTAGTCCTAAGGTTTTCGAGGTTATTCAAATATCAAATTTGCTTGTGTGGAATTGAAGAAGCCGATCCTTACTGAGATTATGACCCACTGCTTCATAAAAAATGATACTTACACTGAAATTTTGGAAAAATTGCTTAAAATTTGTGATATCAATGGGTTAATTTTCGACTGTCCATGAATTTATGACTGGTTCATTAAACTCATAGATGATTTTCGATTTTTTCCCTAGAGTTCTCGGTGGGATACGAGATGGAAAAGAGGGAGAACCTGAAAGAACATTCCCCCATATTTTAAGAAAAATATGCAAAAACCCAATTAAGGTCCAGATCTCAAATTGTATATGGGGGAGGTACTCGAAATTGAGAATGAGAATAGAGAATTTGTCATTGAACACCCAGTCCCGAGGGAGGAAACATGAAATTAACAAGATTGAAGGATAAACACAGACAAAACCCAACCTTGAAATATCACAATAGTAGTGAAAGGAGACAAAAGGGAATCAAACTCAATCCCCAGAGACTAAAACCATGATTTCCACCTGACTATCAAAATGAAAATTGACATGAAATATGAAAAACTGAATCACCAACCCTTCCTCTTTAATATCTGAAAATACATTATTAAGACTGAAATTAAAATTGCACAAGAGTTGTTGTACCTATGTTCTGAGGATTATTCTATGCACCGATGATGGAACCAACAACTTGAGTATCCCCAAACTTAGAAATTATGCCTTGTCGGTTTGCTAAATGAGTTTTCATGTCTATCCCCATCCTTAAGAAGATCAATCTGCATGTGTAGAGAGAAAATTAGAGTTAATCCATTGAATGATCAAGTGTGTATATGGAAGATCAATGAATAAAGGGATCTGCAAGCCATCCATACTCATTAAAATATTCATAAATCACTTAGGTAATTGGGGCAAACCCAACATTTCCATTTATCACTAAAGTTCCTTTTACTAAACTGGAACCATTATTTTCTAAAGAACCTGCATCAACATTCAATCCTCGTTTGACATGAAATAAGGAGTGTTTGGAAAACTTTTTAAGAGTCTCAAGGGAACAAAACATGACTCTAGCAAAGAAATTTCCCCCAATTTTTTATCCTTTAACCAATGCATGGATAATTAACAAAGAGTCTCCACAAACGACTATATTTTGTAATCCCTCTAAGTGAGATAGATGAACTCCTACAAAGAGAGTGAGGGCATTTGCTTCATTATTAGATATTGATCCCAATCCCCAAGAGTATTTGATAACAATTTGACCTTAGATTTTTCAAATTACCCCCCCCCCCCCATGCCTGCCTCCCCTGGGTTACTTCTAGATGCTCCATCAAAAAATAAAATGTTATCTTCCCACTGGGAAATTCAATCTTGAATTCATCCACTTACATTCTTAATAACCAGTTTGTTTCCAGATTGGGGAGTTTTTTGGGGGTGATTTGATTACTAACAAATTTAAATAGATTTTTCCATCCTTCTTCAATGCTATCCAATTATTTCTACTTCCACTGTATGTGGGTTTTCATGTATTCTTAAAGGATGTTACAAGGTTTCCCGACATCCTATATTGAGCTTTAAAATTCATCATTGATAATATGTTTGTTACAGACAATCCACATGCACCAACATATATATTTTTGGAGTGCGTCCCAATATCTTTTAAAAATAAGCTTATTCTTGAGATTCCCATTATAGTGGCTTCCCCAACGAATAAAGAAATTTGTGGTTTATTGTGGCCAACTTATCCGTTGTTTCAAATTCCACAGGGTGTGGTTCCAAGTTTCCTTTGCAAAACAACACTAAATGAAGAGGTGTTGAAGTGTCCCCTCTACATTCTAACATAAGACACAGTGTGAGGGCCCACAAATCCCTCGTTTTTTAATATTCTGAACAGTAAGGACTTTTCAGTGAGCCAAAAGCCAAAAAAAGAAATTGATTTTAGGGATATTGTCCCTATGCCAGATAGTGGACTGAATGCTTGCTCTTCGCTAATTGTTGTTCCTCAGAATCCAATACTTATCCTTATGTTGTTCCTCAGAATCTAGTTCAGGTTGTCGTTGGTTATCGACTTAGCTTCCAACAAAATCTTTAAAATAGGTGAGCCAGAGATTGATTTTGGAGGATAGTTTTAGCATCTGGCATGAGGACCTATGAAATATATTTTCCAAAGCACATGCTTCCACCATGCCATCTTTCTAGTGACCAATCTCCATAATAGTTTAGTACCCATGGATAAATTCATTAATTCAGGCTCCCTTATACCTAATCTACCATGCGATTTGTTGTTTGTAACTTGCTTCCAGTTTACTAAGTGATTTTTTTTTGTGGTTTGAGTTCCCCCTTTCTAGGGGAAGCTCGTTATTTACATGGATATATGTCTTGCTATGTACTTGGGGGTCATTAAGGTTGAACACTAGTAAAGAGGGAGGGATGACATGATCGATTTAATAAGGATTATTCATCTTGTTGGGTTTAACCATTGGGATCCCCACTGTGTAAACGTCTAGATGATTTTATTCAAAATTTTCTTCCAGATATGTGTATAAGAGGATTTTAGAGTGATGGGAATGCCTAGATATATGAAATAAGTCCAATTTTCTACAAGCGGGAAATGGAAAATTTGGGTTATGGCACGCATGACTCTTGGAGAAGTGTGCCATCCATTAATTTTAATTTTCATGTTATTCACCACCCAACTAGAGGCATCAAGGAAGAATTCTAGAGTGGATTTTAACTTGAAGCAATGATGACAAAAACTCCCCCAAGTAATAAAGTGTCATAAAAAAACTAAGAATGATTCATATTCTTGATTCCTCTTAAGATATACAACCCTGGAATATTCCCAATCTCTCTCTCATGTTCAATTTTCCTACTTAATTATTCAACAACTTGTTGATGGGTCAAATGGCATGTCAAGCAGGTAAGGGAGAACACCCTATGGTAGGTCCCAATTAAACCTACTCTCATTTTGTTTAGTGTTTTTGACCAGTATGTGGGACTGGTTGCCACTAAGAATTAAAAGAATGAAAAGGGAAAAGACAATGAATTTCCCCCCAAAAGAGTCCTAATTAATAATAAATCTAGTTTAAACTAAAATCAAACTAATCTAACCTATCACGCGAGAGAAAAACTAATAGATGAACACAGTTTAAAGTGATAGTTTGACGGTGAAAATAGTTCATGGTAGCCAGAAATATTTTAAAACAATAATATTTTAGATATCGTCTCAAATATTTGTAGAGGATATCTGAAACATCATCCCTTTACTCATTCAAAATCACAACAACATAAGAATTCTAAATACTAAGCACAAAAATAGTCCATATGATCAACGCCCAGAAAACTTAAAAACCAAATACATGTGTAGAGTAATCCCACAAACATTTGAAAATAGTTATGACTTCAAAACACCTTATTCTATTCATATATTCATAAATAAGAGTATTTTTAGTGTATATAATGGGGAAAAGTCCCCTCTTACATTTAGCGAGTTCTCTTTTATAAGACAAGAGAGACTCCTTATCTCTTGTGATTGTTCATTTCATTTCCCTTCGTTTTATCATTTTACATTTTGAAATTCTTTTACATTTTCGAACATAAACATGTGAGCGATACAAACAAAAGTTGAAGAGACTCTTGAGTGGTTAATTATTCCCTAAGGAAGTTCATAAATGATGTTCATTTAAAATATTATTAAATATGCTTGTTCTTGTCTTCCTCTATTTCTCGAAATGTTTTTGGGAATTTCTTGTATTAGTCTATTGAATAAGATCATCCAATATTCTTATCATTTGTCTCATCCTTCCATAATTTTCTTGTAGATCCAATATCGACTGTTGTATTGCAATTGTTTGAACAATGCACAACCCGTTCTCCAATTAAATTCAAGCCTCTTTTGTTTTCTACATTTTCTAAGAACTTCCACCCTCAATATGTTAATACTTGTTGTGCTATCATGTACTACTCTATTATTTATTTTCAGTGAGTTATCATGGGCCATATTTCATTGCCTGGTGCTCCAGATATGATCGTCTGAAGTTTGCACAGTCAATTTCCCCCCCAAATTTGTGACTTTTTGTTTTCTACAATTTATGAGGTTTTTTGTTACTTTTTTTTTTTGCTTAAAGTCCTCTCCTAATGCATTATTCTTCTCAATACCTTTCAAACAAGGTATCATTGGATCCATTCTGACACATGCAACTAAAGATATGTCCTTTTGAAAATCGGTGCTCGACAACCCTTGATCTGCATGTGGGTGAATCAGGGTCATTGATCTTTGACCTGAAAATAAAAATCCCACATGCATAAGGTAATCCAAAACTATATGGTTAATATAGAGTTATCCCATTTACCTAGTTTCTATAAGAACCTAGAGGCGACATAGGACCTAGTAATTGTGTTGTAATTTTGGCCAATATTCCTAGTTAAAATAGTAAAATAATAAAATTAAATAAAATAACCTATATGAAATCAAAATTGATAAATAAATTAAGAATAATGAAATTACCCCAAAATAAAAATTAATAAAATGTAAGAAATAATAAAATTTCCCCACCCACGTGAAAATAAAATTATAAATAAGAAATAATAAAATTACCCCCCAAACATGAAATATAACTCAAATTCTTAGTAAAAAATCAAAATATTAAAAAAAATGTGTGGTATTAAAACTTCATCGGGCTTGGGATGGTCATAATGGATGGTGCATTCACACTCTAATGGATTCTTCTGATAGCTCGCTCCAACAAGCTAGCTTTCTGATGGACTAAGGTTCCAATGGACTAAATTAATTATAAAATAATATTGTTCTGATAGCTCATCAGAATGCCATGGTCATGACGTGAGGGAAGGTTGACTCTGATGAGGGATTTTGATGGCTCCATCCCGATGGAACATCAGAATTCCATGGTAATCCTAGGTAAATTCAAACTCTGATGATAACATTTCGATGACATATGATTTCAATGGTTTGAAATATTATATTATAATGTGGTCGAAAGTAGGTCGTCAGAGTCTAAAGTGAACTCAACAATTAACCCTCTTCGATGGAACCATTCTGATGATATAGTCTTCCAATGTTATATGAAAAATATTAAAATAATACCATTTCCCATATTTCATTCCCCCAAAAATATACTAAAATAATGCACATTCTTATGGCTCGTTGGGGTATCGTGGTCATAAGGTGAAGTAATTCTGGGTAAAATTAAGTTTATGATGGATCATTCTGATGGATCACTCTTATGGACCCTTTTGATGGCCCATCCCGATGGATCACTTTGATGGACTATCCCAATGACCCATTATAATATTAAAATAATGAGGCTAAGGTTAATTCTTGATGGCTTAGCCTCGTGGCATTTAAAAAAATATTTATATAGTTTCAAAGGTGTTTGGGAGGAGGGGAGGATGGATTCCATAAAGATAGGAGGTGTGTTTTAATAGTAATTTTCAATGGAATTTACCGTGAAGTGGATATGTAGACCAATGGAGAGAAACCCGAGGAGAGGTCTCATGAAATATTACATTGAATTTTAATGAGTGAGGGGGAAAATGAAAAATCTAAATTAAAACTAAATTAAAAGTAAAATTGTTTCTAATTCTAAGAAGATATGAGAAAAATGAGAATTTACATATTATATATTAAGGTTTTTAAGAAAAACACACTATGTAACAAATAGTTTATTCATGTAACAAAAATAGTTTATCCATATAAAAACCGATTTGACCCATGTAAAAACATTTTTAAAGTGAACTTTATTTTCCCCATGTAAAAATAAATATCTAGAGTAAGTCTAGGGAAAACCATGGGGAATAAAAAACCATGGGAAATTACCATGCAATCAAACCATGTGGTTTTGCAAAACCAAGGGTAAAATACAAATGGAAATAAATAAATATAAAAAATAAAAAATAAATATTAAAATAAAAAGAATTAAATATAAATAAAAATAAAAATGTACAAAATATATACAAAATAAAAATAAAAATAAAAATGTACAAAATATATACAAAATAAAAATAAAAATAAAAAATAAAAATTAGGAAATTAGGCCAAGTTACACACGATTCAAGGTTCCATGCTCGTCGTGGTTCCACACCAGTAAGGATTCCACACCTAGGGGCCCAAAAATACTAACAAGGTAAATTAGGAAGGTTTTGAGTAACCGGTTGTCAATGCGAGTAGCTAGGTGGTATGGCATTCAAGAGCACTCAGATTTGGATGCGACGAATGAAAAGTGACCAAGGGGAAGAAGTTGACACGTCATGTGAAAAATCAATGTCACAAATAGAAACACCTATAATAAAAGGATACCGACGCCAACTGGACGCAGGACACATGTCATTCTAATCAAGTTGAAGATCTAAGAGGGTAGACCTGATAAGATTGCGAGGAGAGGGAATGAAATCATATCAAGGAACATGTTCTTTTTTCCAGACCACAATGCGTGATACTAATTACGACAAATAGCGAGTGAGTATTGGGCGACGACATGACAAGGACCTACATCAATGAATCTCAATAGGTCTTTGGGTTGGGTTTCCAAAGAGAAGGAAGTCTGAAAGAGGAACCCGATATAAATCAATATGAAGAGGCTTGGGGACACACTAGTACATTTGACCCATTTTTCAACGCCCATCCGATGGATTCCCATATGCATTCCAACAAACCCAATTTCTAGGTATTAGTCGAACCCCTTTCGTCTCACTCTTGATGATAGAACAATCTGTTGGAATTGTGACATAGGAAACTGCCATGTGGTGTGTTTAGAGAGGTTTTACTAAACAAATGTTCGTCACATGGAATAGTCGCAATTTCGACAATCACATCACTGTCGATATGGAGAAAAATATGTCTGCCACGTGGCATATTCTATGAAACTATCATAAGACAAACCACCTTCATTGTACCGACAACAACGATAGTTACTCTATCGAAATTGAAACTTTATGGTCAGTGGTCTACATCAGAGAAATCAAAAGTTTAGGTGCGGTAGTTTCTACAACAGAGCGACGCTAGGGTTTCCTGGGATTTTGGTTTACAGATTCGTGTGGACCCTCCCATGCGACCTTGTGTGGGTCAATTATGGCCCCCTCTGAGGGGGGGGATCCCCTCTAGGCTCCTCATCCTAGGATCTCTAGGCCTTTCAGGCCCTGATCTCATCCTATGTAAGGGTCCACAAGGAAGCTCCATCTAGATTCGTAAAAAAAACAGAAGAGATCCCTAAGGTGGTTATGCACCCTGTTTCATCTCGCTCGCTAGCTCTTAGACTGGCTGACAATAAATTGATAGAGTAGTTCACGAGACTATGGCCCTCCCCCAAAGCCATGCATCATTGGCTAGAACGAAACTGACAAAAATTGATCCAGGGATAGATGTCTGCAACCTTTTGTGGTAAGGGTTTCTTCACATTTCTATTCGAAAAAAAGAGAACAAGGATTTGATTTTCCAAAGCAGACCTTATTTCATGGGTGCACGAGGAATGTCTCTCAATAAATGGACCCTAGACTTCAGCCCCAAAAATGATATCCCTTTAGCAGTCCCTGTCTCGGTAAGGTTGTCGTTCCTTCCTCTACACTGTTGGAATGATGAAATTCTAAGAGATACATGAAACTCACTGGGAAAATATATCGATCGTGATGAACCACGAGAAGGGATTCAATCTTGTGCCAGAATTTGTGTGGAGGTGGATCTGGAAAAAGGTCTCCCAGAAGAAATCCAGTTGAATCTGGATAACTGGTCTTATGTTCAACAGGTAGATTATGAGAAAATCCCCTTCAAATGCAAATCATGTCATGAATATGTACATTTCGTAAAAAAATTCCGTCAATCTAAAGAAACCCAAGAGAAATATTTGAAATAAGACCAATGACAAAAACTAAAAAGGAAAAAAACTACTGGGAAAACAACCATGAACCCTCCACAAGGGCAAGGAGAAAACAATTTAGGATTGAGAGAAAGCCCCCCAAGCTCCCCCCAGGAAGGAGAATCAAGCCACAAACAGTATGCTAGACTTCCAACAAAAGGTAACATGGATGACCTCAGGGACCATCAGGAAGAAAATGAAAAAATAAATACAAGAAGAAACAAAAGAGAAAATCAGAAAAGGAAAAGAAAAATAAATCCCGGTAACAAGTGGGGAAACCAAAAAAAAAATCTCCTCCAAATCTTCCCCCATAACCCCTTGCTTTTTCAAAAGAAGAAAGACATGAAACTTCTGACAGTGACACATACCTAGAGATCAACCAACTAACTACAATAAAAAAAGCAAGAAGAAAATCCCATAGAAATAAAAGAGAATCGACTGCAGAGAAAATGAATTAGGCATCCAAAAAACTATAGAGGAAGCACTAAAAAAAGATGTAAAATATATAAAAAAAATAAGTAAACCCATCATAAGGGAGCAACATCTCATCCCTCTAAAGGGGGGCCCAAAAAACCTCTGATAAATGATGAAAGTTGTCTCCTGGAACTGTAGAGGACTAGGGAGCAGGGATAAAAAAGAAGTTTGAAAGTTAATAAAAACATAAAATCCTTCAATCCTTCTACTCTGGGAGACAAAAATGAGGGATCTGGAAACCCTCCAAGAAATGAAAAATATTTGGGAAAAAGAGGAAGGAAAAGAAATCATCTCCAGAGGAGCCTCGAGAGGAATAGGCACAATTTGGAACACGAAAGAATTCAAGCTAGAGGAGAAGCTATAGTCCTAGTTATGGATGAAGGTATCTCTAACTAAGAAAGCCACATGTATGCTCTATTCAATCATTAATGTTTATATGCCAAATAATTATTTGGAAAAAGTTGAGTGCTGGCGATCCCTTCAAGATCTGGCCAATGAATCCCCCCCAAATTTTTTTGATTATAGTCGGGGACTTCAACACCACAAGAGGATTAAAATAAAAACGAGGGGTATCCATTGTGAGGGATCAATTTAGGGAAAAAATGGATGATCTAATCTATGATCTGGACCTCTTCGATGTTCCCCCCTCCAAAGGTTTGTATACTTGGAATAACAGAAGAGCAGGACCAGGTCACATTGCGGCTAGGCTTGATCTATTTTTAATAAGCATCTCCTTTTTTGCTCACCTAGACAAATCCTTCTCTTTGATCCTCCCATGGGTAGGATCGGATCATCAAACTATCTCTTTATTGTTTGAACCACACAAAAACTGGGGCCATATCCCCTTCATATTCAATCCCCTTTGGATGGATCAACCAGATTTTCTCCCCTTTATTTCACAAGCTTGGAATCAGTGGATCATAGGATCTCCAATCTACATATGGGAGAAGAAGTTGAAGTTGGTGAAAGGACTCCTCAAAACCTAGGAGAAAACCTCTTCGAACCCAATCCAGAACAAGATTAAATAAAAAAATCTTCAGCTAGAAAAGTTTCAAGGTGAAATGGAGACAACATAAGTCCAACAAATCCATATAACGTCTGAGAAAAAGATACATAAAGAGTGCATTCAAGAACAAGATGAAGAAGAAATCATCTGGAGATTAAAGTCCAGAAGCCTATGGTTGAAAGCAGAGGACCAAAATACCTCCTTCTTCCACAGGAAATCAAAATCCAAACTTTGGTTCCAGACTTTGGTCAAATCAAATCTCAGAAATCAAAACTTCGGAAGGAGAAATCATAAAGGAGTTCGGCCAAATCAACTAGAAAAATTCCAATCATTTTCTCAAGATTTACACCTTAGATAGCAGACCAGAGGAAGCCCCTGATGAGTCTCTCCTCAGTCATATCCCAAGCAAAATTTTAGATGAAGACAACCTTAAACTCAACCGACAAATTGAAGAAGTAGAAATCCTAAAAGTAATCAATCAATTCAATGAGGATAAATCTTCGGGGCCGAATGGATTCACTCTGCATTTCTATAAAAAAATCTTGTACATAATCAAGCAGGATTTCATTAGAATGATAAGATATGTGCATAAATAAATAAAAAATGGGAGGAGCCACAAACTCCTCCTTCTTAGCACTCATTCCAAAATAACATGGAGCATCCACCCTAGATAGATTTAGATCTATCTCTCTTTGTAATACCTCTTAAAAAATCATGGCCAAAATCATTGCTAACAAGTTGAATCCTTTTCTCAGATCTCTAATTCTTCCCAACCAAGGAGGATTTTTGGGAGGCAGACAAATATGGGACAAATTTATTCTAGTGCAAGAATCAATCCACTCCAACAATTCTTAGGGGGAATCAGGTATGGCAATTAAATTGGATATAGAAAATGAGTTTGATAGAGTAGAACATGCTTTTCTTTTCAAAGTAATGCAAAAATTTGGGTTCAATCAATAGTTTTTATCCTAGACGAGAGCCTGTATTGCGTCCCCTTGGATCACCCCCCTATTAAATGGAAGAATGATTGCCTTCTTTAGGGAATCCATAGGAATAAGGCAGGGCTTCCGTCTCTCCCCTCTTCTGTATGAGATCATGACATAATCCCTCAATCGAACACTAGAGTAGGAATGCACCAATGGAACAATTCCAGGAATCAAAATAGCTCAGGGTGTAAAACGTAACAATCACTCACAATTTTTTGATGATACAATCCTCTTGAGTGGAGCTTCAAAAATCATGGAAAGAAGAAAAAACCAAGTCTTGGACACCTTTCTCTCAGTTTTGGGTGGTCTCTTGAACAAGGCTAAATGTCAAATCTACGTGTGGAATGTTTCAGCTAATAAAATAATAGGGATCACTCAAATCTTGGGCTTTGGAATCTAAAGTGTTTGGAAAACTTTTAAATACCTTGAACTACCTTTGTGCTTAAAATCACTCCCTCATGAGTATTGACACCTCTTCCTCCAAAAATTCAGGGATAAGATGGAGTCTTGGGGGTCAAGGTGGCTCAACCCAGCGGGGAGGGTGGTCCTAATAAAATCAATAATATCCTCTTTTCCCCTCTTCCAATTATCCTCCCCTCTGGCCCCAAAGGGAGTCCTGAAATACATGGCCCAGCTCATACGCAAATTTCCATGGCATGGGGGAAAATCCAACTCCCAAAAATTTCATCTACTGAATTGGAATATAGTAACCTCACTCAAAAAAAGTGGGGGAATGGGAATCAAATATCATGAAGTGAAAAATATATCAATGGGAGCCAAGCTTCTCTAGAGGATAGTATCGGGAAGAAAGGAATGGTGGAAAACAACCATAACAAAAAAAATATTGTCGAGGGGAAGAAAAATATGCATGGACACTACACTTGACTCCTATTCTGGCTCACAAATCTGGAAAATCATAAGAGACACAATCCATTTATTTAAAGAGCACCTCTCTTGGATCCTTGGAAATGGAAAATTGATCAGGTTTTGGCAAGACTTGATCTTGGGAAATGACATCGCCTCCCGAGGGGAAGAAATTGGGGACTTGAAAAGATGGTTGATTGTATAACAAAAATTCATTCTCTTCAATATGTCAATATGGAATGAAGATGGAAGATGGAAGGCATGGAGTCTGGGATATGCCCCCTTTCACATGCACAATCAAGCCCAAATGTTTATTTCAATTCTTAAAGGAGCAGGTCCTATTCTCAGAGACATTCCAGACAACCATAGCTGGGGAACATATGGGTATTCGGTCAAAGAAGGATATAACATTCTCCTCTCCTCTTTAAGGGTGCTCTAGTAGTCAACAAAATGAAAAAATATTTGGATCCAAGATGATCTTACAAAAATAAACATCTTCATTTGGTCCCTAGCACATGGAAAAATTCTAACAGGATGAAACCTGATGAAAAAAGTTTCCATGGCCCTTTCAACTATCCTCTTTGCTCAAATAATCAAGACACCATCCAACACCTCTTCTGGGATTGCTCCTTCTCGACAATAGTCTGGAATGATTCTTACATAGATATGACTCATCAAATAAGATGGCCCTCATATATAAATCCCTTCTTAGGAAACTGAGAATAATACTACCAAGGCACCTTTCATGGAAAACCAATCTTCAAAATATTGTGGAGGTGTCTCCCCAAGTACATATGCTGACATATCTATCTAGCAAGAAATAACCAAATTTTCCAGGGAAAAAGATCACATCCCCAATGTGTCATTAGCAAGGCCAAAACACTTATGTCGAAGGTTATGAACATAAAATATCTGAGCATAGAAGATCCTTCCAACTGGAATATCCCAGAGAAGGATTGGATCACAAGCTTCAACCTCCATTCTAGAAAGAAATCTCACTCAATGCAAAGATCGTTCTGGCAGATTCATATTATCCATAGAATAGATGATTGGATCCAAAATCAACCAAACCACACACTCTATTTTGATGGCACTTCAAAGACAAACCCAAGGGAAGTAGGTGCAGGGGGGGTTCTCTATGAACCCGAAAGAAAAATGATATTAAATTAATACTTGAATCTCGAGAAAGACACCAACAATAAAGTAGAGGCATATGAATTACTTAAAGGAATCCAAATAACAAAGAATCGACAAATTTGCAACCTGAATGTAATAGGAGATTCCAAGATAATCATAAGGATGATGATCCAGGGAACTGAGGCAAAACATTTGAGCCTAGAAATAATTATAGATAGAAATCGTGTAGACACAAGGACCCTAAAGCCAAACTTGTTACACGTTCTGAGAGAAAATAATACGACAACAAACAAAATGGTGAACGAGGCCATATGGAGACCTCATGGAACCTTAGGAGTGGAGGGTATTGCAGTCTTAGCCCCACTAGTTTAATTCTCCCACACATGACCAAGAGCCAACGCACAAAGGCCAAGGGAGGGACACTTGGAGCTCTAGCACGAGTGGTGAAAGGTGGAGGAAGCACCTGGCAAGTGAAAAGATTGTGACTCATAGACTAAGGACAATTTGGGTTAACAATATATGGTACGATGATCTCATTATGGCTTCGGGTGGTCTGCTTAGCCATTCAACTAAGTTCCTAGGTAATCAAAGGCCAAAGGATTTGATGCAGATGGACTGAGCATGTAGCAACCCTGATGCAAAGTGGATTTTCCAGTATGATGTTAGGTTCAGTCCTAGGCTTAAAGATGTGAAGGCTCCAAGTACAACACACAAGGTAGAGTTTGTGAATTATCTGTGTTAAGCCCTAAATAATGGCTCATTACCCCTTAATTGGGGCATATTAAATTAGTAATGTTATTTTATTTATGTCATCTTTAGTCCATTAGTTGTAATTATAACTCCTAGTCTCCTATATATACCAAGGATACATTTTCATTTGGAATCATCTTGTAATTATACATTTATGTGGGAATAAGAAGGTTTCCCCCTCGAAGAGGCTTATTATCTAAATTTCTCTCTTTCTCAAGGCGTTGAGTACTTATTCTAAGGTTTTTCTATGCTATATTGATATTTGGTTCTTAACATATGGTATTAGAGCTCAAGGTCTTGGGGTTTCACTGCTACATCTGAGACACATTGTAATTTTCGCTATAACTGTTTTTATACAACGTTTCAGAAGGAATGGCTTGGAGGATATTTATTAGATGGATCAATGTACGTTGTGTTAAAATTTCATCTCCTGAGACCTTATACTTTCAAAGATACATCCTGTGAAAGATAGGGTTTTGGAATCATCTTGAACTGAGTCATTGCAGAATTTTTGCTATAATTTTTTTATGTAACATTTCAGGCCCTGAACTCCAGAGGATATTCACATAAATTAGTAAGGTATATTTGGTAAAACTTACAGCTTTTGGTTCATCTTACGTTTGTAGATACACCATGTGGAAGATAGGGTATCTGACTAGTCCTATTGAATAGTATCAAGAAGGTGTTCCAGGTAAAACAGTCATAACTTATTCCTAGAGTATCCAAATTGAGTGAGACTAGTTGCATTGGATAGTGGATAGTCTGTAGTATTTTTGGTATGAGTTTCAGAATCTTATATCAATTAGTTTGTACGAGGCATGCTATACAAGTGAGATCTCCTGGAAAGGCCAAACATCATCAAATTGTGGGGAAGTTACCATAAATTCCACTTGGCACATCCAATTTTGATCATAATTGTGGAATTGCAGAGAAGAAATATCAGAGAAATACAAAAAATAAAGTTTCATACCCAAAAAGGCTGAAACTTTGGAGATACAGTAGAAGAAAGATTGTCTAGCAGAACCACCTCGAAATCAGGGTTCAAAAGTGATACTTGGCCAACATGCCACCCAAAAAGGGAACTTATACACCAAATAAGCCTCCAGACAATCCTACATGGACTCTTGATGAAGGTGAAGAAATGCGTAGGTACATAAATAATTTACAAAATAAGACAATAACAAAATATGAACTACAAGAGATGATGGAGGGTTTAAAAGGGGAGATCATGGAAGGATTGAAAATTTTCCTAATAGAGAGGACACCTGAAAGTAAAAATGTATCCCATGAATTCATGATGAGGACACAAGGAATGTGAATCAATAATGGAGAAACTCCAACTTTGGGTTGAATACCAACCATGTTCCTAAGATCGATATGAGGAAGTTTGATGGCAATGACCCAATCACATGGATACTTCAAATGGAGCAATTATTTGATCTACATAATGTGCAACACACACAAAAGGTACGAATTTCTTCTTTATATTTAGAACCCAATCAATTTGTATGGTATCGATGGCTTTGTTCTCGCAAATCACTCGTCACTTGGAAAATTTTAATGGAATAAATGATAGCACACTATGATGATACAAGGAGAAATACCTTCTTTAGCCAATTGATAAATATCAAGCAAAAGGGTTTAGTTACAGAGCACATTGAGAACTTCCAAAGATTGAATATAAAGGTAACAAATATTCCAGATGAGCACTTGATTGATGTATTCATAGGAACTTTAAAGGATAACATTCAACATGAGGTTCGCCTTTGGGAACCCAAATCATTGGAGAATGCATTTAGGGTGGCAACAAATGCTGAAAGTTAAAATATGGCTATGGCTACTAGAAGAACCAATCCTAACAGCTATAGAGAGAACAATGCTCCTTCTTCTAAAACACCTCAACCTAGAAGGTTGACACCTCAACAAATGGAGGAAAGAAAAGAAAAATGTTTATGCTTTAATTGTGACAACAAGTACAGTAAGGGACATAAGTGTGGTGAGAAGAAATTATTCTACATATATTGTGAAGAGGAAGAAGAACAAGAACAAGAACAAGAACAAGAACCATCTCAAAATGAGAGCGTAGAAGCAATTTCATCTGAAGAGTTGACTCCCACGATATTGTGTAATGCATTGGCTAGAATTATCATTCCTCAAACACTCAAGATCGAAGGATATATCAAAAAGAAAAAGGTAATAGTTCTAATTGACTCTGGCAGTACTCATAATTTCATTCACTATAAATTATCCAAAGCTCTCAATTGCTTTGTATATCCAGCGCCAGAGTTTCAAGTAATGATTGCAGATTGAGGAACTATCAATTGCTCAAGAAAATGAAATAAGATCAATATTACTATGGAGGAATATGTAATGAATAGTCCAATGATTGTTATACCCATGGGTGGTGTTGATGTTGTACTAGGAATCCAATGGTTACAATCATTAGGAACGGTGGCTTTTAATTTTCAAGAACTTTTCATGAAATTTTCATTGGAAGGAAAATAAATTGAGTTAAGAGGTATCACAAGGAAACCCAATAAGGTGATAATTTCTAATGGCATGAAAAAATTATTGAAAAGGGGGCATCAAGGTGTTATTGCACAACTATGCTCACTAGATGTTTAAACATCTAAGCCATCTATTCCTCTATATCTCCAAGGGATCATTGATAAGCATTCCAAAGTATTTAAATATATTCCCAAAGGTATTCCACCCACTCGAAATCATGATCATGATATTCACCTAATTCCTGGGAGTGTTCCTCCTAACATCAGGCCATACAGATACCCTTATGCCCAAAATAGTGAAATTGAGCGCATGGTTGAAGAAATGTTAGAGGATGGCTTTATTAGACCTAGCCAAAGTTCTTACTCTGCATCGGTGGTAATGGTATTCAAGAAATATGGTTGATGGCGTATGTGTCCAGATTATAGAGAGCTCAACAAGATCACTATTAAAGATAAGTTTCCAATTCCCGTCATTGATGAATTGTTGGATGAACTACATGGAACAATCTATTTCACAAAGTTGGTTCTTCGTTTAGGATATCACTAGATTAGAATGAAGGAAGAAGATATCCCAAAAACAACAGTCCGAACTCATGAATGCCATTATGAATTTTTGGTGATGCCTTTTGGCCTTACAAATGCACCTTCCACATTCCAAGGGTTGATGAATTCCATTTTCAAGCCCTTCCTTCGAAAATTTGTGTTAGTATTTTTTGATGATATACTAATCT
>ML785052.1:171499-185130 GCA_009831015.1 Picea engelmannii | reverse complement strand
TATGAAACTATATAGGGCGGGGGAGGGGGGGTTGTATGTTGAGCAACGCGTCAGCCCCCTCACGAGCCTAACCTAGGTCCCTTGGTCTAAAACTATGTCCACGGGCCTATGGGCAGAGATGTGGAAACTCTACCTACATGCCTATGGGAAGAGACGTGGAAACTATGGATACCCTAGATGAATTCCCACATCTAAATCTATTTTTGGTGGAATCAGTTCAAGGTTATTTCACATAAATAACAATATTCCTCAAGTTCATTTCCATACCAAATATGTATGATCATAAACAATGAATATGATTGGTTATCTACTATGAAAAATACAAGTTCACCACGGGAAACCTATATAATATTTCCATAGATAGTATTTTAAACTAATGCATTCTAGATCATAAAGTATAAGTCATCCTTTAGGAGGCACATGACAAAGAGAGAGGAGGGAATTATGGTGGAAAAAAAACTAATAGGTTGAAGTTTCTCTATGTTAGACTGTGGTAGTCGACACAATGTTAATATGCCATGGAATATGCAAATAATTGCAACAAGTGTCAACTAGTTGGTCACCCATATGCCTGTAATGGGATTCCATTCCAATCCATTGTCATAGTGTGGATTTTACTAGTAAATAAGACACAATAAATTAGATCGAAACAACAAACAAAGATACAAGGTAATAAAATTTGGAGATCCTTTTAGTCTGAAGTGAACACCCCACATATCCATAGAAAATCTAACTCGACACCATTTCCCTAACCTTGTCCTTTAACAAAGTTATTACAAATAACCAAATGATATTTACAAGTTTTCCCACAATACTATGAAATAAGGGAAATGCATTCCCATGCTTCTATATAGCTCAAAATAGAGTTATTTAAGTTTTGGGGCGAAGTTAATAACATTCTAAATCTTTATATATAATAGAGAGTGCATTATAAAATGTCTAAGGACTTCTACCTTGAACCAAGATTCCAAATTTTTCCCACAATACTTTGAACTAAGGGAAATGCATGCCCATGCTTCTATATAGCTCCAAATAGAGTTATATATGTTTTGGGGTGAAGTTAATAATATTTTGAATCTTTATATATCATACATAGTGCATTATAAAATGATTAAGGACTTCTACCTTGAACCAAGATTCCAAACTTTTTGTAAAATGGAGGATAAGACTATCTTACTGTAAAATGCATACCTAGGACTCATATGACCTACAAATTGAGTGGTTCCAATTGTGGAGTTTGTATTTTATATTTTTACATCTACTCATACTTCAGTTGTTCATTTTGAAACCAAAAACCCTCTATTGTGCATAAATGCTAAAATTTGCCTTGTAAATGCAAAAAAAATGCATAAAGGGAAAAATGCATAAAAACAGAGCATGATGAGAAATGCACGCCCTAGGAAGAAAAATTCATGTATGGTGTTGTTAATTTAAAATTTATAAGTTACATGACTGTGGATTTGTTATAAACCCTAAAGAGTGCATAATAGGGTGATTTGTGCCCATAATTTAGTAAAGGGTTGAAATATACATGAATTTAATTTGGCAAATGTGCTCACACACTAACTAAAATGGAAAAATGAGTACTAAATACCTTCATCCATGAGATTGATGAGGTAGGATCTTGTACAACCACATCACACATAGGATAGTTGTTAGTTGCATTTCCATTTCGAAGACCTGCATAAATCATCAGAGAATACAAGGTTATATGTCTGAATAATAATTAAATAAATAAACATGCATATCAACATGTACGGCACTCTAGAAAGACTAAAATGGAATACATGATTGAGAAACATACTTGTTTTACTTTTAAACTTTAATTTCTTCATTTGTGCAAAAATTCACACTAGGCTTCAAAAAAATGCACACCCTAGTTGTTACACACCTACAATTTGAGTGATTCAAGTTTGTGGGGGTGTCTTAGACAATTTAACACCTGTCTACATATTTAGATTTTCATTTGCAAACAGAAAAGTGGTTGTTGTGTAAAAGAGGCAAAGTCTGCCTTGTAAATTGAAAGAACAAAACAATAGAAAGTGACTGAAGTTGATGCTTCTATATAGCTCCAAATTTAGTCATCTAAGTTTGGTACATGGAAACTTTGCCCACGGGCCTATGGGCAGAGTTGCAAATTCTACAAATCTACCCACATGCCTGTGGGAAGAGATGTGGTAATTCTTCCCACATGCTTGTGGGCGGAGTTGTAGATTCTAAAACTCTACCCACAGACCTGTGGATAGAGATGTGGAATCTAAGGATACCCTAGATGAATTCCCACATTTAAATCTATTTTGGGTGGAAGCAGTTCAAGGTTATTTCACATAAATCACAAAGTTCCTCAAGTTCGATTCTGTACCAAATATGTATGACCATAAACAATGAATATGATTGGTTATCTACTGTGAAAAATACAAGTTCACCATGGGAAAGATATATAA
This sequence comes from Picea engelmannii, assembly GCA_009831015.1. Classification (NCBI taxonomy): domain Eukaryota; kingdom Viridiplantae; phylum Streptophyta; class Pinopsida; order Pinales; family Pinaceae; genus Picea; species Picea engelmannii. The sequence continues at coordinate 182,686 of ML785052.1, read as the reverse complement.
TCTTTCCATAGATAGTATTTTTAAAATAATGCATTCTAGATCATTAAGTATAAGTCATTCTTTGGGAGGCACATGACAAAGAGAGTGGAGATAATTATGGTGGAACAAAAACTACTAGGTCAAAGTTTCTCTATGTTAGATTGTGATAGTTGACACAATGTTAATATGCCATGGAATATGCAAATAATTGCAACAAGTGTCAACTAGTTGGTCACCCCTATGCTTGTAATGAGATTCCATTGCAACCCATTGTGATAGTGTGGATTTTATTAGTAAATAAGACATAAGAAATTATATAGAAACAACAAAAAAATATACAAGGTAATAAAATTTGGAGATCCTTTTAGTCTGAAGTGAACACCCCACATAACCAGAGAAAATATAACTTGGCACCATACCCCTAAACTTGTCCTTTAGAATACTCGTAGAAATCACCAGAGAATAAAAGGTTATATGACTGAATAATAATTAAATAAATAAACATACATATCAACATGTACGAGACGCTTGAAAGACTAAAGTGGAATACCTGAATGAGCTTCTCTTGGTTTCAAGAATAATTTATTCTCTATTTAATAGGTCCAACCACATAAAGGTGGAATCTCACCCCCCCCTGCACCCCCTCTCATCACTCTCAATTCCCCATACTCAATCTATCGACTGGAAAATAAAAGTAACATAGTACGATTCATGCATAGAAAGTAGCAAAACAAAATTTAAAGGTAAATGAAAGAAAAAATGTGTGTGCAGTTATGTGGTTTTATACATACAAAACATATAGCATACATCCATAATAAGGTAACAACAAATAATATATATTAATACATTTTATCATCAAAATATGTTTCCATTATACATGTTTCTCATAACATACATCCATAAGAAAGTAACAACAAATAGTATATATTAATATTTTTTTATCATCAAAATATATTTCCATTATACATGTTTCTCATAATATATACAATCACTTATTTTTCTGGTTTTTAGTTTTCACAAATGTGTTGATTGGCTCATCCATGTCTTGATATTCTTCAGTTGTTGGGCCCTTTGTTGGTGTTGATTCAATATGCATGCTTTGACGCATTATATGTCTATTCAGGTACTCTCCACGATGTGCAGGACAGTGTTGAGGGACCTTGACTACAACAACAAAAAGGGTGAAATTGACATTGTTAGTTATTATTCATAGAAGTAGTTCATTAATGCAAATATCATTACAATGTTGTTTACTAGGTTGAATAGTCAAGACCATTGGTTTGGATGCCATGTTTTCTTACTCTCACCAAGCATTCTCATCTACATGCTCTGCCATCAAAACAAGAAAAGTTATAAGTACACCATCTGTGAGTAAATATTAATAATTTTATTAGTTCAAACTTTTGATTTTATAGCCATAATACCATCATGGTTGGGTTTCACACCACCATCATTGGGTTGCACTTCATAGTCATGGTCAAGTTTCACACCACCACTGGGATACACTCCACCATCATGGATTGGTTTCACACCACCATCATAAAAATACACTCCACTGTCATTGGGATGTTGTCCATTGTTGACCTTATTATTGTTGTTTCTCTCTTGCTTAAAACAGAAAGGCACATTCATTTATGGATGAAATCAATTATAAATAGATTTTACAAATAATCAACAGTTAAAGGGGCATATTTTGTTTTTTCCATTCTTTGTTGGTGTTCAACCACGACTTGAAAGCCACACTTGAAATTGAGCCAGAGGTTTTCCTCTGTGGTCACAATTTTGAATTGAGCCCACTACATTCCACAAGATCTCAAATTTGGTTAATTGGATGAGATTAAATCAAAGTTGGATGATGATAGGAATTCTATGGTTTAATTATTTGGTACTTACAATTCGTTCTTTTGGTTTCACGTAACCACCCTAGTTAAGTTTCTACTACCCATGTTTTTCTAGTCTTGCCTTTATTGTTTTTTACATGTCTGGGAACCTAGAAAAAGTTTCTAATAGGTTGTATATCACAACTCTTATATAGAAATAACAAATATTCAACATATTAAATTCAAAATATGATATACCTTCCTATTTCAAGTGGTGTCTTTCCTTATTTTCTCATTGTCTTTCCCTTTGCATCCTCCAATAGATTCTTCAACTCAACCTAGGGTTTGTTTTAAAATGAACCCTATATTGGTCCTTCACATATTAAAAAATGCATCGGCCAATGAGGTGACTCCAATTTTGTTGAAGGGATCACCGAACAAGCCGACCAAGCTGACCAAGTGGTCAATAAGTTCCTTCTTCAAACTGGGATTCTAATCATTCCACGATGTCCATATGATGGGCCCAAAAATATCTAAGGCCTTGTCATTCATATGCTTAAAAAAGGTGTTTTTTCCTGTAGAACAATATGATCATTAATTTAAAATAATTGTAGAGACGTATGTTTCAATTAGATAATAGGAAATAATTAAGTCATTAATAAATACTTAGGATTTTTTGTATCTTGATCGGAACAATGTTCTCATCCACCAAAAAGGTAATCAACAATGTTCCCTTGCTGGTAACACGTGACAATCCAGGAAAGAAATATGTAGAATCACCAATTGCCTCATCTCCGCCATTAAGTGTTTGGTTTGGCGTGAGCTATGCTGACGGTGTGTCATGGGCCCCAAAAGGTTTAGTCATCTCAATCACAGGGTTGTCAGCCACAGACGGAGAGGCAAAGAGCCTCGTGGGTATGTGGCTCATGGTACAATGTTGTGGTGTTTGAGCATCATTTCTACCAACACCATCCTTAGGAGTAGGTTGTTGAAGTTTTCTAAATAATTCCTATAAAATAAAACATATTTTATTCAGATCATATAAAAGTAGCAAAATAAAATTCATAAATGAACATATGTGATAAATAACCCTTTTAAAATATGTCTCTTAACGTATATCGTTTTATTTCCTCCATCAAAACTCTGCATTTTTCTGTGATCTCCTATGTCGGTTCACACATAAACAACTCAGTAAGTTCTATATATTTGTTCTCACAACCTTTTTGATTGTCTCAACCGGGTCCAATTTTAATATTTCATCATAGTTGTCGACATTGTCAAGTACATCAAGTGTCAACAACTACATATATCAACAAATAAACAAGTTAATTCAATTATAAAAACAATAATAAAATTCACTTTAAATGGATATGGATATTGTTAGTCGTTTACCTGCTCCAAGGCTGGTGCCTTCCCACGATCATCCTACCACAATATAAGAAGCATTACATATTAAAATTTTACGTTATAATATGAGAAGCATGATATATTAAAATGAATGTTAAGGACACAAAATAAGTTGTCTAAAAACAAAAATCTGTTGTAAATGCAAAAAAAAAAAAAAAAAACATTATGAGAAAAATGCTTAAAAATGCATGAAATCAAGTTAGGCATGATGAAACATGCACGCCTAGGTATTAACAACATGCAATTTGAGCGATTAAAGTTTCTAAGGGTGACTTAGATCATTTTACACCTATCTACATATTCAATGTCGGGTTTGTGAACATAAAGTGGTTGCTATGTAATGCGCGCACATGCTTCTATATAGCTCTAAATTTAGTCATCTAAGTTTTGGGGTGAATTTAATAACATTCTGAATCTATCTATATCATCCAAAGTGAATTTTCAAATGAAAATGGACTTCTACCTAGAACCCAAATTCAAGATCTTTTGTAAAATGGATGGTAAAATTAGATTACTATAAAATACATGTCATTTGGAATGCTTCAAACTTTTGTACAATTGTCTCGAGGGTTTGAGAGTGAAGATCCATTGGAAACACCACATAAAATATACCAAAAGAAATCTATGAAATTTCTCTATCCAATGGAACTGATCTGGTAGCAATCTGAGCACTCTGTGAAAATTTATGGTCTCTACAGTCCCATTATCATCACGAAGACCCTAGAAAATGGTTGATTTTAAATCAACTATATCTTCACTTTCGAAGCTCTGATTCGGATAATTTGTTTTTTTGAAATTGGGTGAAATTGTGAGAGGAAATTAGATATGTAATTTGTTTGGGAAAATTCACCCCCCAATGCTACCAAAATATGAAAAATCGCACGGTTATCCATGGAAAAAACCTTGAAATGAACATATTTTAAAATGATGATATCTTCGCTTTCCAGACTCCGTTTCAAACTATTTTTTTTTTTTTTAAATTAGTTTTTTTTTTTTTTTGAAAGGAACTCATATCTATAACTAGTTTTTGCAAATTCCACACATAACACTACATGAGTGGTCTAGATTTTGCGGCCCTCTTTTTTTTCTTCAAAAAAATCTGCTAAAATAGAAAAACAAATCCCACAATTCTTTTGCCAAGGAAAGAGCTCTAATACCAATTGTTATATACCATAGATATAAATAAACAATCACATACAATGAGTCAAGAGAAATATCACTTCATTATATTAAACCCTTAGGGTAGGGAAACACCATACAATGGATCCTATTATGGAAGGGATCCTCTCATGTTCACTTTCCTCTTCAAAGGGGCATCCTCCTTTTGAGCTATTGCTCCCAATACAATATGACCTCCAAAATGAGTAACAAAATTTGTAAATTTTGTATTTTATCATTTTACATATATTCATACTTTAGTTGTTCATTTTGAAACAAAAACCCCTCTACTCTTCATAAAGGTAAAAAACTACTTTGTAAATGCAAAAAAATGCATAAAGGGAAAAATGCTTAAAAATGCATGAAACCAAGGCATTGTGAAAATGACGCCTAGGTATCAACACACCTGCAATTTGAGTAATTCAAGTTTCTGAGGATGTCTTAGATTATTTTACACATATCTACATAGTTAGTGTTTTGTTTGTGAACAAAAAAATGGTTGTTGTGTAAAAGAGGAAAAATTTACCTTGTAAATTGAGAGACCAAATTAGTAGAAAGTGCCCTAATGGAAATGCATGTCCATGCTTCTATATAGCTCCAAATTTAGTGATCTAAGTTTTGGGGTGAAGTTAATAACAATATGGATCTATCTATATCATTTGGAGTGCATTTTCAAATGAAAAAGGACTTCTACCTGGAACCCAAATTCAAGACCTTTTGTAAAATGGATGGTAAAACTAGATTACTATAAAATGCATGCCTAGGAATCATATGACCTCCAAATTCAATCATAAAAGTTGCGAAGTTTTTATTTTATCATTTTACATATATTCATACTTTGTTTGTGTATTTTGAAACCAAAAAACCTCTACTATTCATAAAGGTTAAAAATTTCTTTGTAAATGCAAAAAAATGCATAGAGGAAAAAATACATGAAAATAGGGCACGATGAAAATGCACGCCCAAGTCTTAACACACCTGCAATTCCCATATGTATCATACATATGCAATTTAAAGGGTATGGATGGTTGGATTAAAAAGAACAATACAATAAAATGTACAAGGCATTTCTATTATAGCTTCATAAAACACTTAGGACAACTTCATGCTTAATACATTCAACTATATCATAATATCACTTAGGTAAAAATCAATGTACATGAAAAATTACTCAGTAAAATATTCCCTTCGGGAGCTAGGCATGTGCCACTTGATTCACCTTGTCTTCCCAATGGAAATTTAGAAAATTGAAACAATCCTTTTCAATCTTTGCCCATCATATACTTATGATAATTCAAGTTTCTTACTACCTCATCCAAATTAGTGTATTTCTCATAAACTGGGGAGGTAATTTCCTAAAAATCATTTTCATATTATGCAACGACTCAAAATCCCCTGCCAATAATTCTACTACATCTTTCCCCTTCAAAGTTCTGTTAGTCTTATTGAACTCGTTGTCATTGTTCCTCCTGTCTTCTAATAGCTTCTGATAATTTTTCGTTGGATACAAATCTCCATTTGCATTTCAGAATGATGGTAATCCATGCTTGATGACATCACTAAAAATATTCTTAAAAGTAGATATTTCCCTCATAACCTCATGGCACTTAGTTTCTGCATTTTGCAACAATATCCTTTTTGTAAAGACTCTTTTAGCATCCATTACAATGCTAGTTCTGTCATTCACTTGCAAATCCTTCAACTCCTCTTTAGCTATGTTGTTCAAGAAATTTATTATATTAGTTGCCAAATCAAGTTTATTCTCCAAATCATTTGTTGTTCCTTTTATGTCTTTCAATACTACAATGATTAAATCAAGCTCATCCTACACCAGTGTAAAATAAAACCAATTCTTAAAATTTGTGTTAGCTATATCGTCCCTAATGATATGCTTATCTCCTTTCATGGCTAGTCTCCCTATCACCCTATCCTTCATTCTATTTTCTTCCTTTTGAACTTCCTCTTTAGCATCATCGATTTATTCCAAACATAACTCTCTGCTCTTCACTCGATCTTCTAGTTCTTCTACCTTGGAATCTCTTTGTTTTATTTGGTTTGTCACAATATCCAACTCGGTCTACTTCACACTCAAATCAACCATGAATTTTGATAAGCCCTCTGATGGGTCTAATAGAGCAATTTTCACTGTAGCTGACTTGGATTCCTGCATTCATTGAGTTTTCTCATCTTTAAAGGTTTCAATTTCAACTTGTAGTCGTTCTATGATCTTTCTACTTTCTAATAATTGTTGGTGAAGTTGCTCATTTTCCTCATTACTAGCCTACAACTTTGGGGTTTGAACATGTTATACATCAGGAACATTTAGATTTTTCTTGAGGATCTTAATCTCACTATCCTTCTCTTTGATTAGGTATCCTACAAGAGTCATATTTTTAGGATCTTCTGCTAGGGAAATAATCGTCCTCTCCAACTCATTGATTTGAATTCTATTGGATTTAGTGGCCACCCTCTCTTGTGTTAACTACTTTGCTATTTTGATTACCATATTTTTCATCTTCCTCTCATTGGCAGAGGATTGTAAGACCCCTATATACAACATATCACTTATTCGTTGGTGAAATTCAATCATATCCACATGGTGGATATCCCAAATATTTACTCTTATTTGAGTGGCTTTGTAATCTACATGAAAACGAGGCTCAAGTACCTTTGACTCTAGTACATCTAATTTGAATATACTTTGTTGGTAATCCACAACAAATAGTAATTCTGTTTGAGCTATGTTTTCTCCCCAATCTTGAGGATACATTTCCTTTTTCACCCCTTTATTTTTTTTCTTTATATCCAAATATTGTGAAAAGAGTGAGGGCTTATCATAGGTTCCTTCAACTGTAAAGGTCTGTGAAACTTCTGGTGTTGACAATAGAGATGAATTGAGATGCTCAATAATGATAGTATTCCCCTTTGAGGTTGAACTAGATTCACTTGATCCTTGTATTATTTGCAATATAACCTTCCCTTCTCCTATGAACTCAGTTAAGAGCCCCTCTAAGTCTAATTATTCATCACCTTTAGTCTTTTTTCTTAGTTGCTCACTCAGTTGATCATCAATATCCATTTCAGAATGCATGTATGAAAATGTCCTCTTTCCAAGTTGTAATTCTTGTTTCTAAGGAGTATGAATTACATTGGATTGGTCCATTGATTCAGTGGTAGTTTGATTTTGGGCCTCTGCCTCTAGAATTTGCTTAATGTATTCCCATGAATATAGGTTAGTAGTTCTTTCCACTACAAGATTTGGCATATTCTTGTACATGGGCCTTTTCGCTGCAATCACACCATGTGGGATCATACACCCATTTACTTTCTTTAACAAAATCCAACTACTGTAGGATTTATTATTTAATATCTAGAGTAGTTCTAAGCTTAACCAAGAAAGGGCCAAGCTCTTGAGGTAGTTTGAAAGTGATGGCCTGCTTGTGCTGGGAAAAATGAAATTGATATGAAATGAGCCTTTGTCTGATGTATTCCAAAGAAAATATTCTTCTAGTTGGGAAAATTGCCATCTTGTATGGCTCCTATTCAAAACCATATACTCTAATGATGGTGTGATTCTCATCCAGGTACCAATATCCTAATTTGGTATATTTTCTCAATTGTAGTATATTTTTAAACTCACGAAACATCCTAGGAGGTTGAGTTCCTTAGAAAATAATGTAGCATGCACTCATGAACTTGTTTACATAAAGGATAAAAAAATTATTATGGTCTTGTTTCCTCACCTCCTCAGTCCACTCAATTACTAACTTGGTTTTACCTAAATCATCCTTTGTTTTGATCCAAAATATCTCAAAAAGGAAGAATTATTGAATAATATGAGGTGCACCAAGTAGGCATGGTACCTAAAAGAATTAGTGATGTGGAAATTTGACAATTGGAAGTTTATGACTTTCTGTAGGTACTGACAATAATCAAATTTTGTGAGGGTGATTGACTCTAGTGGACATAAGATAGAAAGAATCCATAAAATGGTCTCATCCATTGATATATCATGTTCATAGCCTAAAACCTGACAAGTCATGGCAATAGCCTATCTGGTTAGTTAAAGGAATATGGTGGATTTGAAAGGAGGTGCACTAATTGGTAATGGGGCATCTGGGGCTAATAGATTACTCAACAACTTATCTCTTCCAGTATGTGATAATGCTTGGTAATTAGAGTCAAGATCATCATCATCCAGGGTTTCATATACAACATGGTTTGGAATTTGGAGCATTTGGGAAATGGATTTTTTAGTTATTTCACAGACTATCCTAGAATCATGTACATAAATTATTTGTTGCCTATCCACCTAGTAATTGAAAACACGCCAATTGAATAATTCTGGAAAGTGATAAGTTTATGGAAAAAATGATCTGGATAGGTTTGATTCCCATAAGTTCAAGTAGTTTAGACCATTGTTAGCGTCATCCTGGGCTTTTTGAATTAATTAGTGAAGGCCAGGGAAAGACAATGAAGGGTCGAAAACATCCATTTCCCTTTCCTCCAAGTGGTCATCAGATGCAGTCGTTTTCTTGGATGGTCGGATTTGGATAAGGTTTGATTTAGTGACCATTTGATTACTTTTAGGGGGGAAATATTGACTACCTTTCTCCATCTATCCTTATTTTAAACAATATGAACATATTTGAAATAAGGAAATGAGAACACTAACCAAAATTATTTGTCGAAGGAGAATTTGATTGTTTTTAATGGAGTTTATCGTCTAAGGAGAATTTGACTACGTTTACCTCATTTTCTTCGACGGTAATTGTTTTAAACTTTTTAAAAAATTATTTGGATTACATCTACACAAAGCATTATTTATTTAGATTACATCACAGTGGCACCTGTCATCAATTCGTGCATTTCAGGGGTGAGCTAAAGTGGTTTCATAATGCCACCCATGCGTACCAAAATGAATAAGGTGATGACATGTTATCACTTGTTAATACAATGGTTCCAGATTTAGTCCTTTGACCCCTTTTGATCTAACATGCACTTTCATTGGTCGAAATAAGTTGATACCATCAATCTTGGATCTGTATCAATGGTCTGATTATGTCTGTTGAATTTTCATTTCAAACCCTATTTTATCTCTGTTGTGGCCACAAAAATATGGTAAAGTTATGTAGTATACAGGGTATCAAACCTAAACTTGAAGTGAATGGAACTAAAACATAACCAATGTGAACCATTTAAATAGGAAAAAACAACTACAAGATCTACATTCTCTCTATATAACAGCAATGAGGCTACAAATCGATGATATTTTCAGGTCAACCCCTCTTACACATAAGTGGGTTCGGTCTCTCCTTGTATTTGTCTACTCCTTTGCGCATTGTCATTACTGACAAGTATCGATCCAACACAAATGTCAATGGGTTTCTCCTCTCTGCATTTGTACTGGAAGGTGGGGTCGATCCAATGAAAATTGCAGTGGTTTCTCCTCTGGACACTCTCCTTACTGGAAGGTGGGGTCGAACAATGTAGCCGTCAACTGGCTTGGGAGATGATTTGTTTTCCCGAGGTTTGGTGCCATAATGTTTGAAATGTATATTTTTTATTTGTTTTACTTTTTGTTTATTTTTTATTTGTTAGTAATGTAATTTAAGATCATATTTGTATTTAATATGTGTTTTATATTTATATGTAAGGGTATAAGTCTAAAGTGGAGGTATATTCCTATGCATGGAGTGTGAGAGGGAGAGAATTGGATGGAGGGAGAGAGAGCCAATAAGATCCATCTATTTCATTTTTAACAACATTGTTAGGACGTGCCTCATTTTTACCTACCACCTGAAATTTATATATGGGACTCATTCCATTCATGAATTTTCTCATAAGTTAGGGGGATAATGGGGATAAGTCAAATACAAAATATTTGTAGGGATTTATTTGTCTTCTTCATCTAACATATCTAACTATAGTCATGATCAAGGTTGTGGTCATGCTTGGTCTCTCAAGATTTTTCCCAGTTAATATTATTCAAGCCCCATGGTAAACAATTGGGACTTGTGGGCTTAGAATTGAAAGTTATTTGAGGCATATGAAAATGGTTAGAGAACTAGGTTGATGGTGTAGGGTTTGTGTCCAAGACCGTAGGAAGAGGTACGACCATAAGGAACTTATTTAGGATCAAGTGTGGAGGCCGCCAGGGGCGAGGTTAAGTTGGGTTAGGTATAGGAAGGGGTCATATAAGTTTATATGGGTATACTATGGATGAAGTGGAGGTATTTAGTTCTTATGAGTAGATGGGGAGAGGGAGATATTGATCCAAGGGAGAGAGAGAGAGAGAGAGAGAGAGAGAGAGAGAGAGAGAGAGAGAGAACAAGCTCAGCCATATTTTTCATTTTTAATGACACAGTTAGCATGTGCCTCGGTCATCCATTTCACCTCTATATACCTCCCTATGTCTATACTCCCTCCCTCTCTCTCCATCTCACTCATGACCTTTTATCTTGTGCTCTCTCTCTCTCTCTCTCTCTCTCTCTCTCTCTCTCTCTCTCTCTCTCTGTCACTAATCTCAACCTATCACAATACTCTAACACACTCTCACACTATCACAATACTCTCACACTATCATTGTACTCTCACACTCTCACCCATTCTCTCATATAAATCGATTGTGAATAATTTAACTTACTTCATTTGTATCACACTCTCGACCTTTCTTTATCTCTCTCTCTCAATTATCTCTCCATCTCACTCTTGACCTTTCTCTATATACCCCCCTCTCTGTTGTCCTCTTTCTCCCTCTCACATCACACATTCTCTCATATATCAATTGTGAGTAATTTAACGTACTCTCTCTCTCTCTCTC
>ML785052.1:122593-165785 GCA_009831015.1 Picea engelmannii | reverse complement strand
ATCACAAAATCAAATTTATTAATGATTAGAAATCATAACGATTTTCAAAATACTACAACCTTAGTATCATAATTGTTAACTAATTAAACCGCCATCCGAGTTTAATGATGATATTCATAATTTTATTGATATAACTGTCAGTTGGAGCGAATTGTGTGATAATTCACACATGAAGAGTATCAACTTGTACATTGGAAATCCAATGAAGGATCAAAACTTATATCGATTTTCTCATTTGGCACATGATCCATTTAAGGTTCATTTCATTGATCTTTTGCATTCAAAAGATAATCAGATATTGTGTGTTGTGAATCCTGATGATAACACATATCTAATGGTGACTGAAGGCTCATATTATCGGAGAAAGGGGAATAATCTGAAGACTAGGAATGCTTCCGCAACTACTGCTAGTGTTACAAATTTTGCAGTTATTGTTCCTACAACATCGGTTATTTCAAAAAGGTTCGTAGATACATTTCTTGAAGTTCCTACTCATTCAGTTAAGAGTGATCCTAAAGCAAGGGATAAAAAGTTTAAAGCTCATGCAAGGAATGAACAAACCACGATGGACTTTCAAATCATGGTTGAGAACAAACTAAACATAATTATAAATTATTTAATGGGGATTAAACATTATATTAATGTTCTAAAATTTCCCATATGCCAAGATGAGGAGAACGATGGATTTGGAGGTGTTAGTTCATCTGCCTCTGGGAATAATGTCTACATTAGTGAATATGAGGAAATCGATGATGCTTAAATAGACTCAAATCATTATATTTTAGTCATATTAAGTTTAAGTACTATGTCTGGGGATTTGACTTAGATATATTTTGTAATTTTTATAATTCTAGGCTTTTATCCTAATACTTTGTATATCTCATTTTTAATATAAATGGCTTACGAATGTTTCTTTAATGACTCGTCTCTTATTTGACCAATGTGTGTTATGTTTATCTAAAGGATAATTACAAGAAATATTCATCTGAAAGATATGTTAGCAAGAGATTTTGTTTATAATTTATTGGTTTCAATGTACTTAAGCCAATGTGAAATTCCATATTTCCGCTGATATATATTTTATACTATGCTCAGTTTTTATAAGGAATTTTAAATTATGTTTAGAATGAAGAATTTGTAACAAGATTTGTTTTTCACAACATAGTCTTTTATGACTAAAAATGAAAATTTGACCCTTGATTTCCCTCATAACCTACCATCCTATCATTCATCATAATGTTGTGAATATTTTTGCATATAAATCATCCTTTTTGGAGTGTAAATGCACTACTAATTTTACAAATAGGTTATAAATGTTGGATTACTAAGAGGGGGGGTGAATCAGTAACAGAGCAATTTAATCATTTTTCACCATAAAATGCAAGTGTTATATCAATGTAGCATTATCATCAGATAGTTGCAGAGTAAATAAACAATGAACAAATGAGAAATCACACACATACACAGTACACCAATGTTTTACATGGAAACCCAAAGCGGGAGAAAACCACAAAATGCTTTTTCTTATATGTCTTTAAGATTTACATTCATAGGAAGCACCAACTTCCTTTGTTTTCTATTTGCAACTGGAAGGAGGCTCCAACCCCCTATTTTCTCAGGCTACAACCTGAGGGAAGCTCCAAATCCCCAATTATCTTGCTACAACCAGAAGGAGGATACAACCCCCTATGTTCTTCAACTACAACCGGAAGGTGTCTACAACCACCAGTCCTTTCCCCGTCCAACCTCCCTGACGTATAAGTAGAATGATGGAACCACTATCACACTATCACTGTGAGATATACTATTGTAAACCTGTACCAATAACCTGAACCATGCATCAACCATGCATCAACCTGTACCTCAACCTGTAATCAACATGTACCATAAACAAGTGCATAAACCATGCACCAACCTGTACCAAAAAACTTGTAATCAATATGTACCATAAACAAGTGCATCAACCATGCACCAACCTGTACCATCAACGAGTGCATCAACCATGCACAAAACCTGTACGAATAACCTATCACAACAACCTGTCCAAACAATTTATCACAACAACCTGTCTCATCAATCTTATCAACCAAATAAGATATACTCATTAAGATCAATCACCAAGACAACTCTCAAATATGTGCATCAACCAAGCATAACACAACAACTCATAATCATCACCAAGATCAAATGTGCTTCTAATAATATACCAATACAAGTATGCTACATCATCCATAAACCATGTGTCAACAATACTATTAACAAGTGCCTCCAACCATGTACCAAGTATGTATCAATCATGTATCAACTACTCATCAACTATGACTCGTCAAGATGTATTAACATCATCAACTATACACCTCATGTATGTGCCAAATCATCAACTACTTTTCTCAACCATGTACCCAACATGTACCTCAACCAAAATCCCTCATCAATTTCATCATCCAAAACTGATTTGTAACTCTGTAATAGACCTGGTGTATATGATCACATACTTGCAATCCTTCCTTAGCTTTAACAACAAGATACTATCATTTTCATCAAACTTTACTTTAGTCTCACATGACTAGTTTTGGATTAGTCAACAACCCTAACTTGAAATAATCATAACTATGTACATGTAATGAATAAAGATCTAAAAATAGTACAAAATGTTCTTCAGTGTGTATTATGCAATTCCTCCAGGTGTCACTACTTGGAACCTCTCAGAAAAGGAGTTATAGAAAAAATGGCATACCTTGTTGAATTCTAGCTTATTCTAGAGAATGAACTTGTAGAGCGTGCCCCACACGAAATGTTTGTTGTATGGATATGAAAATTGTACACAGAATACTAAAGACTGTACTATAAACAATACATTTGGTCTTACTAAATTTGGATCTTTTATGAAGAATTTATGACGTTTTTACTTGAAACAAATGTTTTAGACTAGTTTCAGGACTAGCCACAAACCCTATTTTCCATGGAGTGTAACTCCAAAAATAAAATGACCCACAAGATGAAATTTGTACCACAGCTACTTGGATATGTTTCCTCAACATCATCCCAATTTCACAGTCTGAATCATTCTATAAAAAAAATTATTGTGAAAATGGTGAGATGACCTGTAAATAACATACCTTAGAAAGCATCATCAAAAGAATTTATCCTCCCTTGAATTTCGGCCTTCTTTACTTCACCTTCCCTCTGAAATTTGGCTTAGATATCCTTTGGTTACCTTGGTCACTTGTATATATTCAATATGCTCAAGTGTGATTAAAATGAGAGATCCTTGCCTCTTATTTATACTTTCATGTAACTTCCTCAAGGGGTTACCTTTTAACCATCTTAACTCACTTTCCTTATTTTAGGGTTAACCCTCTTCTAACCACTTGTCTACTTAGTAATTTCTCCATTAACTTTACTATTTAAATAATTTTTTTTGTATCCACTTTGATTTATAGTACACTCATCACTTCACTTTATTGTTTAAATATTTTCTTCTTTGTAAACACTTTGACTACTTTGACTTTTGGGGGCTTCTAGATGACTCGTGGGGGTTCTCCAAATTCACATGGCCATAAATCTTTAACTGTGAGGAGTTATGTGATGTTCCACATACCACTGGAAATTGCATGACATGTACTATCCATATAGAACAGTCTTTCCTTCAAATGTATCAAAACTCATACCATTATCCATCAAACAAACTTGGGTCCATTACCCAAACCTGGGTTCTCCAACAGTTGACATCAATGAAAACCAATAATCCATACCAATTGTCCATCAACCTAATCCAACTGTCTGACAATATCCCCCTTTGGCATTTATGGCAACACCAACATTGATAGTAACACTTAGTCATGATAACATTCATGCTTATACTCCTCATCAATGTTTCTATCTCTCCCCCTTTGACATCAATGACAAAGGGTATCTCCCTTTGGGGCTGCTCCCCCTGACTGAACTCTCCTTGGGGATGCTCCCCCTGTCTACATGCCTTTGATTTTTCTTTGTCTTTATAAGCCTATGATTACTCTCTCTCCCTTCATATGAATAATATATACCCCTTTGACAAAGGGTATATTTCCATCTGGGTCTTCTCCCCCTAACTGAACTGTCCTTGGGGATACTCCCCCTGACTGAAATCTTCCTGAAACTGATCTCCCAAACTGAATTGTCCTCTTTATGGTGCTCCCTCATGTAAATCTAAGACATATAAGATAAGCATTCAAAATCATTCATTTTGGAGTAGAAACTACTCTGAGTCTCTGGCAAAGATACTCAAAGGCTTCCCGTGGAAGCAGTTTTGTAAAGATGTATGTCACTTGTTCTTTTGTGCCCACATATTCAACTCTGGTGTTCTTCTCTGCAACCTGTTCCCATAGAGAGTGATACTTGATTGGAATGTGCTTTGTTTTGGAGTGCATCACCGATTTCTTTGAGATATTGATGGCGCTTGTATTATCACCATAGATTGGAATGGGATCATCATACTCAACATGTATATCTGTCAAAGTTTGTTTCATCCATAGAACATGTGTACAACTTGTTTTTGCTTCAATATACTTTTCCTCAGCTATAGATAAGGATACCAATGATTGTTTCTTTCTTGACGATGATACTAAACACTCACCCAAGTAGAATGTTGCTCCACTGGTGCTTCGTCGGTCATCAATGCAACCTGCCCAATTTGCATCTGTGTAGGAAATAAGTGATAGATCCTTTCCTTTTGGATACCATAATCCAACCTCTTTTGTTCCTTTGAGATATCTGAAAATAATTTTCACTGCTAATACATGTTATTCCTTTGGTGCTGCTTGAAATCGTGCCACATGTCCAACTGCCTCCATTACATTTGGTCTGGATATTGTCACATATAGTAAGCTACCAATCATTGACATGTATTGCCTCTGGTCTGTAGAATTTGAATCATCATCTTTTCTCAATTGCAACTGGTTTGCATAGGAGTGGTAACTAGTTTGGAATCTTCCATTGCAAACCTCTGTAGCATTTCTATGATATACTTAGTTTGAGAAATAAAAATTCCTTGGTTTCTTTGACATATCTGAAGACCCAGAAAGAAGGATAGTTCTCCAAGTAATGACATTTCAAATTCATTATGAATATCCTTTGCACATTTCTGGATTAACATGTCATTAGTACTTCCAAAAACAATATCATCAACATAAATTTCAATTAATAAAATACTACCTTGAGTTGCCTTGATGTAGAGGTTGTTGTATGCGCTTCGTTTCCATAGTTTGTAGGGAGTTTTTTCATTATAGTTTTTTAGCATTACTTTGTTTTGAATGTGAACTGTTGTATGCACTGCATGTGTCCAAAAAATATTTATCAATTTGGAATCCATTAGCATTGTTCGATCCATTTCCTGTGTAATTATCATCCATTATGATAATGTTCCTTTGTCTCTGAACCACTCTTTGAACCAATCTATGAATCCATGCACTCGTCCACTGTCATATATATGTCCAAACCCGATAACTATTATTACAAATCCATCTCTATCCATACTGTCCAAGACTCTACCTACGCAACTTTCCATAATGCTGACCCATTTATCACTATACTATCATGAAGTCTTGATTAATCTATCAAACTGTACTTCTGCTAACTAACTGATCTGAATCTTTCTTCTCAAACTCTGCAAGCTACTCGAAGGATGGTTCTTTGGTTTGTCATAGCTATCGCATAGACCCCCTGTCTAATATTCATATTACCCGGGAGTGTCTAAGTCGGATGGCTCAGAACAATTCTTGCTCTGATGTGTATTCATCATCATCTTCATTGGTAGATTCATCATCATATTCATTGGTAGATTCGCTATCTCTGAGAGCTTTGACTTCTTTCTTTCTCTTTGTGGATTCATCTTTCACTACAATGCCTGAAAGTACAATCTCTTGAACATGTTCCTTATTTACATGTCCTTCTTTTCTTTTAGTTATTTTCCAAACCTTTCTGTATCTGACATCTTTCTTTTTCTCTGTAGAATTTTCTTCATCTCATTTTTTTGCCAATCTTGCGATCTCTGGGATCTGGTCTTTGTTCACATGTTCTTCATGTATTCTTATCCACACTTTCTTACATTTGATATCAGTGTTCTCTTTCATGGAAGTATCGATCATGCTTCTACAATCACTAGCTATGTGTCCATAGTTATGACATTTATAACATTCAATGTTACATGGAGACACATAGGCATTTCTTTCTTGAACATTTCTTTTATAATCCCTGCAATCTGAAACCTTATGTTCAAATTTAGCACAATAAAATAATGACCATAAAATAAATTTGCATACCTAGGAGTGAATGATCTTCTTTGTGGCGTAGTCCTTCTGAATTTTTTTCTTGACTGATCATGAACATGATTGAAGCTTCTTTGTGGCTTGAACATGGATTGTCTTCTTGAAGATGTATCTTCAATAGTTTTCTTAGATTCCGGTTTACCATGATTCCTTCAATTGAGTACTTCTGCATAAATCTTTCTATTTTCTTCGTTCTTGTTTTCTAGCAACCTAGAGTGCTTCTCTTCGTTCTCTATAACTGATGTGGATGTTTCTGTCTCTTCAACATTCTTGTTGAGCTTGATGATTTTACTTCTCAATGTGACAACTTCTTCTTCAAGCTTCTCAACCTCTTCTTCTTTCTTGATTATCTGAGACTTCATGACTTCTTCTGTTCTTTTCGCTTCTTCGAGCTGAATTTTTAATGTGATTATTTCTTCTTCAAGTCCTTTCTCTTCTTGACCAAACTTTGTCTCAAGCTGGTTTAGATCATTAGTTCTTTCCTTAAGATGATCTGTCAATATATTCTCTCTCATTTCTACTTCTTCCTTCCATGCTTCTATGTTGGCTTCCAAATACTTCTTTTGATCTTCAAGATTTTCTTCGATATTTATGGCTTCTTCTAGTTGAGTTCTTAAGTTCTCGTTGACCTGTTGGGATTCTTCAAAAATGTGAACACTTTTCTTTTGTTTCATAAATTATTTCTTGAGTGACTTTTTTCTTCTCTTAGTTCATCTAAAACACTAATCAATTATGCTTCATAATTGTCTTCCTTTTCAATTAGTTTTTCTGTCTTATTTCTTTCATGGCATTCTATTTCAATATGTCCATGTTTTTCACAATTAAAGCAAAACAACATAACTCTGGTGATTATGTACTCTTCATATTCTGAATTTGTTTGACATGGTGAACATAATTCTTCTTGATCTCTATCGGCATCTTCTTTGTCATTTTCTGAATCTATGATGGGTGAAGAATATATGTCATGTAATTTATCTCAAAGTTCTTTGGTTGATAAACATTTACCAATCTTTTCTCTTACCGGATTAGGTAACCCTTCCCAGATGAAATCCATTGTTATTTTTTTGTTCTTCTCCAATTCCTTCTTGGATGCGGTCTTTTTCCTTTTTGAACTATCATATCCTGTAACAACTAATAGCCAAATATAATGTCTTTGTTCCTGTAAAAATACTTTCATTCTTCTATTCCACATCTCATACTTAAAACCATTCTAACCATTAAAAATTGGTACTCCATTCTCAGAATAATCCATGATATCCTTCCAGTGGTTAAACTATTTCCTGGAGAAATTGACTCTGATACCAATTGTTGGATTACTAAGAGGGGGATTGAATCAATAATAGATCAATTTAATCATTTTTCACCATAAAATCCAAGTGTTATATCAATGTATCATTATCATCCAATAGTTGCAGAGTAAATAAACAATGAACAAATGAAGACTCACACACATACACAGTGCACCAGTGTTTTATGTAGAAACTCAAAGTAGGAGAAAACCACATAATGTTTTTTCTTATATGTCTTTAAGAAATACATTCATTGGAAGCACCAACTTCCTTTGTTTTCCAGCTGCAACTGGAAGTAGGCTCCAACCCCCTATTTTCTTAGGCTACAACCCGAGGGAAGCTCCAACTCTCAAATTCTATGGCTACAACCAGAAGGAGGCTACAACCCCCTATGTTCTCTGACTACAACCACATGTCCTTGCCCCATTCAACTGCCCTGACATATAAGTAAAATGATGGAGCCACTGTCACACTATCACTGTGAGATATAATGTTGTAAACCTGTTCCAATCAACCTGAACCAAATGACCTGTACCAATAACCTGAAACATGCATCAACATGTACCTCAACATGTAATCAACATGTACCATAAACAAGTGCACCAACCATGCACCATCCTGTACCAAACAACCTGTAATCAACCTATACCATAAACAAGTGCATCAACCATGCACCAACCTGTAACTCAACCTATACCATCAACGAGTGCATCAACCATGCACCAAACCTGTATGAATAACCTGTCACAACAACATGTCCAAACAACCTATCACAACAACCTGTCTCATCAATATTATCAACCAAATCAGATCTACTCATCAAGATCAATCACCAAGACAACTCTCAAAGAAGTGCATCAACCAAGCATAACACAACAACTCATAATAATCACCAGGATCAATGTGTGCTTCTAATAATATACCAATACAAGTATGCTACATCATCCATAAACCATGTTTCAACAATAGTACTAACAAGTGCCTCCAACCACGTACCAAGTATGTATCAATCATGTATCAACTACTCATCAACTATGACTCATCAAGATGTACTAACATCATCAACTATACACCTCATGTATGTGCTAACTCATCAATTAGTTGTCTCAACCATGTACCCAACATGTACCTCAACCAAAATACCTCATCAATTTCATCATCCAAATCTGATTTGTAACTCTGTAATATACTTGGTGTATATGATCACATACCTACAAACATTCCTTAACTATAAAAACAAGAGACTAGCATTTTCATCAAACTTTACTTTAGTCTCACATGACTAGTTTTGGATTAGTCAACAACCCTAACTTGAAATAATCATAACTATGTACCTGTAATGAATAAAGATTTGAAAATCGTACAAAATGTTCTTCAATTTGTTTTATGCAATTCCTCCAGGTGTCACTACTTGGAACCTCGCAGAAAAGGAGTTATATAAAAAATGGCATACCTTGTTGAATCCTGGGTTATTCTAGAGAGCGAACTTGTAGAGCGTGCCTTGCACAGAATATTTGTTGTATGGATCTGAAAATTGTAAAAAGAATACATATTGTACTCTAACCAATACATTTGGTCTTACTGAATTTGGATCTGTTATGAAGAATTTATGATGTTTTCTCCCGAAACACTTGTTTTAGACTAGTTTCAAGACTAGCCACAAACCCTATTTTCCACGGAGTGTAACTCCAAAAATACAATGACCCACAAGCTGAAATTTGTACCACAACTACTTGGATATGTTTCCTCAACGACCTCCCAATTTCACAGTCTGAATCATTCTAAAAAACAAATATTGCGAAAATGGTGAGATGACCTGTAAATAACATACTTTAGAAAGCATCATCAAAAAAAATTATCCTCCCTTGAATTTTGGCCTTCTTTTCTTCACCTTCCCTCTTAAATTTGACTTAGATATCCTTTGGTTACCTCAATCACTTGTATATATTCAATATGCTCAAGTGTGATTAAAATGAGAGAGCCTTGCCTGTTATTTATACTTTCATGTAGCTTCCTCAAGGGGTTACCTTTTAACCATATTAACCCACTTTCCTTATTTTAGGGTTAACCCACTTCTAACCACTTGTCTACTTAGTAATTTCTCCATTAACTTTATTATTTAAATAATTTCTTCTTTGCAAACACTTTGACTACTTTGACTTTTGGGGGCTTCTAGATGACTCATGAGGGTTCTCCAAATTCACATGGCCATAACTCTCTAACTGTGAGGAGTTATGTGACGTTCCACATACCACTAGAAATGGAATGACATGTACTATCCATATATAATAGTCTTGCCTATAAATATGTCAAAAATCATACCATTATCTATCAAACAAACTTGGGTCCATTACCCAAACCTGGGTTCTCCAACGGTTGACATCAATGGCAGCCAACAATCCATACCAATTGTCCATCAACCTAAGCCAATTGTTTGACAATAAATATTGGAATGATCAGTTGTTGAGGGTTATTGAGCAATCAAGATGTTTTGGGATATTTCTTGCAGTAGTCAATGTTATATTCATTGTTTTGATCCAAAAAAATTTTTAAGCAGAATTTCACCAATTTGGCTATATTGTATTTGTTTTGAAGAAATTTAGGCTACAAATTTTCATTGAAAATTAAAAACTTGTAGCACAATTTATTATTACAGCTATGCATACACTTATTTTTTTCACTTAAATATAATTATTTTCCATCAACATATAGTAGATTTTCTTAAAAAAAAAAAACAAATCAATGATTATGCATCCCAAATTTTTGGGGAATATTCACTACATGTGGATGAATAGTTAATAGCAACTACTCTTGGAAAAACCATGAATTTTCAATTGAAGTCATGTAAATTTATGTAGGCAAATAAAATGTTTTTAATACTTTAGTTGTATTATTGTTTTTTACTTCTTTCAACATTTAGATGGTATACCATGCTGCATATTAGTGTGTAGAATTTTTTCCATGTATTTCTAAAGATATTTTCCATTGTCATTTATTCTAGTTGTAAGTTGTTGTTAATTGTTGTCAAAGATGCACATGTGACATTAATGGAATGGTGTTGTTTCCAAATTTTAAAGGTAGTAACAAGAATTCAATTGGTTATCGCCTAAGATAAACGATATAGATATATTTTTTTACATATATGATTTGATCACCAAATAGTTTGATAAGTTATGACTTATGTGTTTTGAAAGAAGAAACATTGCTTTGATCCATAAGTCTGATCACTCTACTTGTTTTCAATCTACCTTATATTTTTAATAGTGACTAAAGGTCTTATTAGAGCCTTGTTGGAAGTAAAATAAAGTGAGTCAAAATTGGCACTAGGGCGTGCATTTTACTCTGAGGTCGAGTTGCATTAAAATTTACATGAAATCCCAAATCTAGTTGCATGAAAGAAACCTCTCATGTTCTTCATTTTCACTTTAAATGACATATGGGAATTTAATTGCAATTTATCTAGCTCCATATTACAACATTTACAACAATTTTTGAGCTACATGGAAGCTTGGACGTGGATTTTAATGTTCTCACTTAGTACAGGTTCGACCTTGCAAATTACAGAGTCTTTTTGCACAAAAGAGTAGTTTATGACTCTTAATGCAAAACTCACCTTGTTTTCTCTCCTAACCCATCCTCTGATTCATCAAAATGTCATGAATATTTGTACATAGGAATCATCCTTTTTGGAGTGTAAATGCACTACTAATTGTAAAAAAAACTTATACATATTGGAATGATCAATTTACAACTTAAATCCTTATTTATTGATCCTTGTCCAACTTTGGGTGTGCAGTTTAATATAGTCAACTTTAACAATGCACACCAGGTAGGTTTATGTCTCAAAATACCAATATGAGTTTATCGACATGTGTGAAATCACAAACTACAACTTATGCAAGATGAAACACTAAAGTTGGTTCAAATTTGAGACTAAGGCGTGCATTTGAGGCTGAGACAATTTTCCCTTCAAATTTACATGAAATCCCAATTTGAGGTGCATGAAAGCAACCTCTCGTGTTCTTCAATTGAACTTTAGATGCATAGGTAAATTTACCATTTATGGAGCTCCATCCTAAAACTTATAAAAAACATAAAATTTTGGAGCTACAGGGAAGCTTGGGCGTGCATTTTCATTTAGTCACTTAGTACAGTTTACACCTTGAAAATTACAAGCCAAATTTTACCTCTTTTGCACAGCCACCCTTTTAAAACTTGCAATTGCAAAATAAACAACATGAGTAGGTCTACTATGATGAACCATATCCCCAACAACTTGCACAACTCGAATCTAAGGTATAATACAACATTGGGTTACTTTTTACAAACATTTTTTGCATTTTCGAGGTTTTACTATGCATCTCTTTCCTATTTTTGCACAAAAGAATATTTTGTGATTGTTTTGACCTTGGTTTCTCTCCTAACCCACCATCCTTTGATTCTTCAAAATGTCATGAATCATTGTGCATAGAAATCACCCTTTTTGGAGTGTAAATGCACTACTAATTCTACAAATAGTATACATCTTGGAATGATCAATTTACAACTTAAATACTAAATTGTTGATCCTTAGCCAACTTTGGGCATGCAATTTAATATAGCTAATTTTAACAATTTGGCCCTTTGGTTTTACAATGCAATTCTTAGCCTTTATGCACACTAGGTAGGTTTATGTCTCAAAATGTCAATATAAGTTTACAGATAGGTTTAAAATCACAAACTACAACTTATGCAAGATGAAACACTAAATTTGGCTCAAATTTGAGACTAGGGCGTGCATTTGAGGCTGAGGCGGATTTCCCTTCAAATTTACATGAAATCTCAATTCTAGGTGCATGAAAGAAACCTCTCCTATTCTTCAAGTGGATTATATATGCAAAGGTAAATTAACCATTTATGTAATTCCATCTTAAAACTTATAAAACAAATTTTGGAGCTACAGGGAAGTTTGGGTGTGCATTTTCATTTAGTCATTTAGTATAATTTATATCTTGCAAATTACAAGGAAAACTTTGTCTCTTTCGCACAACCACCCTTTTTAAACTTGGAATTGCAAAATAAACAACATGAGTATGTCTACTATGATAAACCATGTCCCCAACAATTTGCACAACTCAAATTTAAAGTAGTATACAACATTGGGTTACTTTTTAGAACTATTTTTTGCATTTATAGGGTTTTACTATACATCTCTTGCCTATTTTTGCGCAGAAGAGTATTTTATGACTCTTAATGAAAAAATGACCTTGGTTTCTCTCCTAACCCACTATCCTATGATTTATCAAAATTCCATGAATCTTTGTGCATATACATCATCCTTTTTGGAGTGTAAATGCACTACTAATTGTACAAATAGGTTATACACATTGCAATGATCAATTTACAACTTAAATTATAAATTATTGATCCTTGGCCATTCCCAACCTACACAACAAAAGAGAATGATAAGATAATCTATTAGATAGTTTGGGAAAATATCCTCCTCTAAATGACTAACTTATTAAAATGAAATTATACTAAAAAGAAAAATAAAGTGTTGGAATACTTGGGGGGGAGGGGAGTGAATTAGTATGAGAACTTTTACCACTTTCAATCACAATATATAAACCTCAAATTTATCAATAGTAAATCATTTATTATTTCATTCAATATATCATGAGCATACAACCATAAAATATATCATTCGACAATATCACATCAAATACACAGTACACCCGAATTTACATGGAAACCCAAATGGGAGAAAACCACATAATTATTTCTTATATATATCAAGAATAAATTCATAGGAAGGACCAAGTTCCAAATTCTCTAGCACCAACTGGAAGGAGGCACCAACCCCCTATTTATAGGCTCCAACCTTAAGGAAGCTACAAATCCCTGAATTCTCCAGCTACAACTGGAAGGAAGCTCCAACATGAAGGAAGCTCCAAATCCCTAATTTCTTTGGCTCCAACCAGAAGAATGATATGACCCCTTGATTTACAAGCTCCAACCAAAAGGAATCTATGACTCCATTAATTCTCCGACACCAACTGGAAGGAGGCTACAATCCCCTTTCCTTGCCCCATCCTGTCGCCCTGAAATATAAGTGTAGACTCAATAGTCACTACCACTGATCAACCTGTAACTTCCAATGTTATCAACTTACATGTCATTGTCACTGTCACATCAACATGTGACTACCACTATAACATCAACCAACTTTTCACTCTCACTGTCACATCAACCAATCATTGTCACTCTGTCACGTCAACCTATACCTGATGATCAACCAATCATCCAACCTGTCATTGTCACTATCACATCAACCAATCATTGTCACTCTGTCACATCAACCTATACATGATGATCATCCAACATGTCACTGTCACTATCATTTTCATTGTCTCTGTCACTATCACATCAACCAACTATAACCAAATCCACTCACATGGATACCAAAACCATCACTGTACCATGTACATTAAACATGTACCAGAACCCATAACATACCATGTACATCAACCATGTACCAAAACATGTACCATACCATGTGCATCAACCATGTACATCAATCGTGTACCATATCAAGTACATCAACCATGTATCAAAACTGTACCATCTCATGCATCAGCCATTAACCATATCACTCATGATATGTCTCAATCATACACCATGTACAATAAGATATCATCAATGAAGTGCCTCAATCATGTGGTAACATAACCATGACATATACCAAATTAGATACCAAGATAGCCAAGATATACTTCTAACAATGTATCATATCATCACAAAGGTGTACCATATCATGTGCCATCATCATCAAGACATGCCTCAAGCATGTACCATAAAAAAAAACTCAATAACACATGTAAAGCATACCTATGATATTGTAGCAAACCTTATCCACAAAATTACAGACCTGTAGCTTTTCCTCAATTTCAGCAACAAGAGAATAGCATATTCATCAGAATTTACCTTAGTCTCGTGGGACTAGTTTTGGATTAGTCAAAAACCATAAATTTCAACAAGCATAACTTCGTACCTATAATGAATAAATGTATGAAATTTTAATCATAGATACTTTGAGATATTTCTTCGATCTCCTCAAAATTTCATGGTCTGAAACTTCTCAAAACAGAAGTTATAGCGAAAATGGAAAACCTTCTTGAATTTTATGTTATTATGGAGAGATAAATTGTACATAATGCCACACGCTTAATATTTGATTTCTAATTCTGAAACATTCACACAAGATACTATAGACTGTTATATTTCCACCAAAATTTGTCTCATAGAATTTGGATTATCTTTGAAGAAGTTATGATTTTTTTACCTAAAACACTTGTTTGAGACTAGTTTCAGAACTAGTCAAAAACCCTATCTTCCACAAAGTCTATCTCCAAACGTATAATGACCTAGAAGCTGAAATTTTTAGCACAAGTACCTTGATATTTCTTCTCAATATCCTCTAATTTTTTCTATCTGAATCATTCTAGAATTTTTTTTTTATACAGAAAATGGTAAGATGACCTTTAAATAATATACCTTAGAACACATCATCATGAGACTTCATCCTCCCTTGGAATTTCACCCTTATTAACTTCATATTCCCTCTAAAATTTCCTAATATCTCCTTGGTTACCTCATATAAAAATCACATGAGTTGATGTAACAAATGAACTCCTAGGTTCCTTATTTATAATAGATATGGCACCCTCTTTTTAGGGCCGACTTGACCCAAATAAAATTCAATATAATTTTTAATGATATTCCATTGAGGTCGACTTTACCAACAACATCCTTAGTATTTATTTTAATATTTCTTGCAATGGGGCCAACTTGTAACTTCTTGTTTGCAACAACTTTTCTTCTTTTCATCAATTTGGGGCCGACTTGTCACTTCTTGTTACAATTGTTTTGGGTTTCTTAAGCATACTTTGGGGATTCCATCTTCAAGAGGGAATATCTCCTCAACCGTGAAGAACAATGTGACTTACCACCTATCCTTGGAAACATCACGATGAGGAATATCCATCTATGATTTTGTTACATGTATTTACACTATCCTTCATATATTTATTCCTCAAACAACTTTGGGATTCATGACCACACCTCTAGGGATTCTTGTAAACTTCTTCAAATGCACTCATTACATCTGTTGACATC
The DNA here is from genome assembly GCA_009831015.1 of Picea engelmannii. Taxonomy (NCBI): domain Eukaryota; kingdom Viridiplantae; phylum Streptophyta; class Pinopsida; order Pinales; family Pinaceae; genus Picea; species Picea engelmannii. Next base: position 150,037 of record ML785052.1, on the reverse strand, counting down.
AATGATAACCAACTATCCGAAAACATCAATAACATCAAACTATCCAACATAAAGACCAAAATTAAACTAATCCTAAGCAAGGAACGCTAAGCTAATGTTAAATTAAACTATATTAGTTGTCATAAAACTTAGGTAAATGAATAACGCTAGTGTAGTCATTCAAGTGTTTGTTTTTCATCCATTCAGTAAAAAATCACAGCCTTCTTTCTGAGAGATAAGCACCATGTGATTTAGCACAATATTCCCTTTGAAAAGAAACTTAGTTTCATTGATGGTTGTAAGAATTGAATCTCCGGACACAATGCCACATTTCTGCAATCATAATCAATCAAATTAAACAAATAGAACCATAAGACTTCAATTCCATCTATATTCTAAAGATACCATTCCACCAACCAACCTTAGTCATAAAAACCTGATTAAAAAATTATTAGCATTGCACCCCAAGGTATGTGCTTCCTCTGATCATTAACGATAGTGATGTGAAATATTTGTATGATCGTCTTTAACCGTGTGAGAGGAAAGAGGAAATCATTATGTAAATGATAGTAATTAAGAGACTTTGGTAAGGTGCAAATAATCTCAAGTTATATCCTAGATGGATTGACCCCCCCATCATAAATGAATGAAGTGAGTAAGATATAATTTCTAATTGGTGATAAGTTGAAGTTTGTTGTGATGGGAAAATACATGAAATTGATGTCATCAAGTTCCAAAGAGTGTTCCAAGTAGAGAAACCATAAATTTCACTTCCTCAAGATTACATATGGCATAGAATATGAAGAATCCATTCAAGGAAAATCAACATGCAAACCTTCTATTTCTTTCCACCTATGGTGAGAATTTCATGTACAGTTCAACCAAAAGAAAAGAAAAGAAAAAACTAACTAAAAACTAGAAAGCAAAACTAATACTATGCCAAGAAAAGACACTAACCTATTCTACCCTACTCCTATCCTACACTATAAATGGCTGAAAAATAGACTATGTAAAGTCATAACGACAATGTAGCCATACATGAAATCCCAAGCATGCAAACATGTGTTCATGACAAAAGATTAGTAGTGGAACTTGGAATAAAAATAGACTAAAATAAGGAAAAATTAAAACATGATAAACTCTATCCACCATATTAAATATGTGATAGTAATAATTCATGGGAACATTAGCTAAATAATATTCCTCCAACCATGCTTCAATTCTATCATAAAATATACCATGACAAGTATGGGATTGATGGAGCAAGTTCATGGGAAAGTAGCATATCAAATTATAACCATGCATAGAATTTGTGTGAGGTGTACTTGGTAAGAGAATATTTTTATTAATAAACTTTTTTATCCCTGAAGACAAACCAAAATAATGGGGTCATGACATAACCATCGGTGTAGACTGAAGTGCCTCACTATCTTGGCAAGTCTCCATGGACTCATACTTCAAGCAACCATCAACTTGAGATATATTAGTGAAATCAAATGATATAAATGGACTAGCATCCACCATGGTATGAGAGATATCTTCAATACAATGGTGGAAGCCAATAACATCAACAATCTCAACTAGATGGATACTTGAAAAAGAAGACTCTTTATTGATAAAAAAATGAAGATGAAAAGAAGAATAGATGGTATGATATACATCTGCTACATCATTTCCTTCATCCCATTAAAAAGGATGATAAGGCATAGAATTAAGAAGTTCATGGGTAGAGGTGTTTTCCTCTCTATATTCCATATGCACATTATCACCATCAAGTACTTCAAAAGGGGTCAGCCCTATTGAATTTATTTGAATATGAAAATGGGTGGCTTCCTGCAAGATCAAACCATTAAAAAGATCATGATACAAAAAATAGTGAGTAGAAGAATCAAGAGAATGAAAAGCCTATCTTGAACAAGAAACATTTTCAAAAGGTCACTCTTTGAATGGTAGTCCCTCCTCCTCAAGAACGTTGGTGATTGATTGTGAATCCATAGGCTCCACACTAGGAATGGTTTCAAAATCAACACATTCTTTCTCAACATGGTTTTCCTCTTCCAAGCAAAAAGTGAATTGTTGTGATACAAGAGGTATGTCATGTATGTTAATGTCTTCCCCTAAAATGAAGTGATCAATGTGGTTGTTTTTCCCATGCACAATATGAGAATATGAAATATCTTTTAAAACATATCCATGGTTAGAAGAGAGGATCAAATCACAAGAAATTTGAGAACACAAATGTTCAATAAATGATCCACCACCAGTAGGAAAAAATTATTGATATATCTTGGTTAAACTAGGAGAATTTACAACAATGAGACAATTCAAATTAAAAGAAACTAATTGAAAATTATCCATAGGTGAGGAAGGATTCATGTCATGAGTTCCCAGATTTTCTTCATCAACAAAATGATCAACATTCATTTCTTTCCCCATAGCTTCCTCCATTTCTTGTGATGGAAAATATGAATTAGGATAATGAGAACCTGACATAACCATCAGTGTGACCTAAAGATTCCCATTATCAGTAGAAAAACCCTCCTCTTGGTCAATTGAAAAAAAATATGAACTCAAATTTAAAACATAAGAGGTCTCTTTTTCATCACAAATAAGGAAGGGGGGAATGGAGTGGTGGGAGGATACATATATTTATTTAAAAAAAATAATTATCTCTGTGATCTATATCCTCCATAGTAAAGAAAGATCCAGACATATGGAGTCCAATTGAGCCATTAGTATTTTCACCATTTTCATATGAATCCAAATCAACATGTAAAGGTACATTAAGACATGATTTAGATTCTTCATCCACTAGTTGATATGCTTCATTAGTATGAGAAATTAAATGGATAATCAAATCATTGGTAGAGGGATTATCATCTAAAGGAAATCTATAGCAAAGATGAGTAAATCTAATAAGTAAATCTTCAAGAGATTCATCTTCGTTCTTCCTAAGATATGATATCTCTGCACACAAATCATCATAATCATAATTCTCAAAAGCATGCCAAAATTGACACATAAACTGCTCCCATGTGTGAATAGAGGTAGTCGACAAGGTCTCACACCAAATCTTGACCCGGCCTGCAAAAGTGAGAGTGAATAGCCTGTAAATGACACTTTCATTAGTAATATTTTGAGAACAATAAAGTTTCCATAATTGTAAATCATGTTCATATGCATAGGTTTGACCCTCACCGTCAAATTTATATTGCAGCAAGAAATGTAAAATATTTATAGTGTTGATTTTTGTAGCTTCGGACAAGTATTCTCACATGCCCTAGGTGTTGGGCATGTGGGAATCGTTGTGGGCAACACATTACACTCTTAGTTTGGAGAAAACTAATATTGAAACGAAGTTGGGGCTTCATGGGTTTGGTGGTGGGCTTTGTGGGTTTATGTTAGGAATTCACACCCACAAGAAAGTCTAATTTGGCGTTGACTTGTGGAGGGGCTTCTATGTTGACCCCTAAGACTTGTATATAAAGGAGAGATGTCATTGTGACATTTCATATATGGTGTAGAGTGTGTGGAGACATGATGGAGTTGGCATAAGTGAGTCTACACTTGTGCTAAGGATCTTGGTGATTTCAGTAAGGGGATGTATGTAAATCTAGAAAATCTGGCCTAGGAAGGACGAAACTAAGCGAATAGTATGGACGTGTTCGTACAAGTTTTTTGTACATGTACGCAAGTTGCAGTGGGAGGAATTGTGTATATATGTGGGTTGCATTGGGCACAATCACATATGTAAGCTGGTTACAATAAGGTGAATCGTGTATACGCAGTTTGTAGTGGGAAAAGTCGCGTATGTACACAGGTTGCAGTAACTTGAATCACGTACATTTGTACAAGGGTTTCTGGGCAGGAGAAGGTCCATACAGACTAACATCGACAACAATATAGGTGATGTCAGTAGGCCATACATGTGGTCTATTGTATATTTGTAAGCAGAGAACATTTCCAGGGATTTTTTGAGGTTTAATTTTTTTATTTGTATGGTTATTGGAGGACAAGGTTGTCCTTGGATTTTGGTGGATTTGTATTAGTTGGGAGGGTTGGTTTTGCCCTCGTAATTTTTTAATTTGATAAAGTTACAGAACATAATTGTGTGCCTCGTGTGTATTCATCTCTGAACTTGTTGTTTTCGTTGCATATATTTTCAGTCAATAATTTTTAGTGTAAAATATTTTAGTGATAACAGCTAGGGTTTATTGTTAGCTCACTAGGAAGTAATTTTTAGATCTTAAAATTAGTCACATAGAGTTTCATGTGAAAATTGACATGGTATCAGAGCTTGGGATTGAAGAGAAGGAGATCATCTTGAGACACATTTTTTTGTTGCAACACCACAAGAGTGTTGTTCTTGTTATTGTTTCGATCAAGTCACGGGTGACAACTCTGAGAGGGATTTGTAGCAACGTTGAGAAGTTATCTCTGAACAGGAGCTACAGTGATGGTTGTATGTGGAAATAGGTTAAATGGTCTCTGGTTTGAGACATGGATCATAATTTCCAAACAACTAGTTGTGAACTATTGCAATTAGGTGGTGTGGCAAGTTGGGAGTTTTAGTGGATTGGTGAAGAGCCTAGATCACAGAAGTATGTTGTGTGGCAGGTTTCCAACCCTGTGGATAGACTTCAAGTGGCTTGTCATGGTGAGTTTTGATGGGTGCATCTCAGGTGCCTTAGAACGAATGAGATGGTTTCATTTGTATGTCAGGTTGAAGAAATAGACTCTTCATTGGTCCAGAGAGTTTCACATTGTCGAGGTACGACAATGTATGATGAATTTGACCTAGGAGGATGAGGATGCTTGCAGAGATGAGTTGTGTAGTTATAAAGTGGATTATACCAAGTGTCCAACCGCATATTGGGATTGTTCAGAGAGAGGGAATGGGTTCATTTGTAGTGTGAACGTAGACACAAAGAGTTTTAGTAACTTGGATGATGGACTTGGGCAGAAGTTCATTGGATGGTCATGATTTTGGTAAGCAGGATGCTTTCCTTAGAGGATTTCATGGTTCTTATATAGTGGGAACCACTGACACATGATAGGGGCACATGATATTTTTATGAGATTCACAGTTTTTGACTCAAGTATGTATGAGGAGCTTGGTATGAGGACCAGGTATGTAGTACATGGATCTAGAGCAGTGGTATTTCAAATGGAGTCAAGGAATGTGTTATGAGTGGAAAATGTGTTATGGGTGCCAAGATGTGTTCTCGGCCTCAACGATTGAGGAGTAGGGCTATGCAGTGTTGTTCCAAATTGGTCATGTATTATTTGTGCCCATAGGATTTAGCTTCAGATCAATAGTGGTTCTTAGAGTTAGAGAGGTCCAATCTATGAGATTTGTGGCTGGTAGTAGTAGAGAGACATATGAGGAGGAGCATGTAGCTCCACCAGTGGTGAGGCAGGTAGCTCCACCATTGGTGAGGCAGGTGGCCCCACTAGTGGCACATGTTCAGAAGGAGCAGGTAGCTCCACTAGTGGTACAAGCTCAAATGGAGTCATCCCTCGAGATCTAGTGGGGAGGAACATCCTCCCATGACTATGTAGAGGATAGTGGACATGGATTAGGTAGCTCCCAAGGTTGTGTAGACTTAGAGGGAGTCTGAATTTAGAGGGATTTTGACTTCAAAGGGAGTCAAGTGGCTCAGAGGGAGAGTCAATAATTTAGTGGGAGCCAACCTTCATGTCCATATGGGAGAGAGGCATCTTTTAAGACTGTCAAGAGGGTGAGATGGTTTGATATTGCTAGGTAGGATTCTTAGGAGCGGGAGGATTCTAGGAGCAGGGTGTCTTCCATGGAGGGATCATGCCTGACAGGAGTATTTGCATCAGTGACCAAGGATGTATCTAGTCATTAGGACTAGAGAGAACGATGTGCTTCAGTGACAGAGGGGGTATCAAATCAGGTAGATTGGAGAGAAACTGTGGTTGTGGATCCAATGCAGGAGACAAAGCTACCTCCATGATGGGAGATAAAGTTACTTTCATGTGATTGTGGAGTGTGGTGAGAATACCTCCCCCGCTAAGAGGGAGTGTTGATTTTTGTACCTTTGAGCAGGTATTCTCATGTTCCCTAGGTGTTGGGCATGTGGGAATCATTGTGGGCACCACATTACACTCTTATTTTGGAGAAAATCATCATTAGAATGAAGTTGGGGCATCATGGATTTGGTGGTCGGATTTGTAGGTTTTTTTGGGGGCTTCACACTCACAAGAAAGTCTAATTTGATGTTGAATTGTGGAGGGGCTTCTATGTTGACCCTTAAGACTTGTATATAAAGAAGAGAATTCATTGTGACATTTCATATATGGTGTAGAGTGTGTGGAGACATGATGGAGTTAGCATAAGTGAGTCTGCACTTGTGCCAAGGAGAATGGTGATTTTAGCAACAGAATGTTTGTAACTCTAGAAAATTTGGCCTAGGAAGGAAGAAACCGAGTGAATCATATGGAGGTTTTCGTACAAGTTTTATGTACATGTATGGGGGTTGCAGTGGGATAAATTGTGTATATACATAGGTTGCAGTGGGAACAATCACATATGTATGTTGGTTACAATAAGGTGAGTCATGTGTACATGGTTTGCAATGGGAACAGTCATGTATGTATGCAGGTTGCAGTAAGGTGAATTGCGTACATCCATACAAGGGATTTTGGGCAGGAGTAGGTCTGTATAAGCTAATGTCAGCAGCAGTACATGTGACGTCAGCATGACATACAGGTGGTATGCAATAGATTTGTAGAGGACGTTTCCAGGGATTTGTTGAGGTTTGGTTTTCATATTTGTATGGTTATTGGAGAATAAGGTTTTCCTCATATTTTGATGGATTTGTATTGGTTGGGAGGGCTGGTTTTTCCCTCAAAATTTTGGAATTTGATCAAATTTATAGAACATATATTTTGTGTCTCATGTGTATCCATCTATGATCTTGTTGTTTATGTTGCATATATTTTCATCAATAATTTTTAGTGTAAAATTGTTCAGTCATAATAGCTAGGGTTTATTGTTAGCTCATTAGGAAGCAATTCTCAGATCTGAAAATTAGTCACATAGAGTTTCATGTGAAAATTGACATCTAGTAGGTTTGATAGGTACAATACCAGAAAAACATATCCATAAATGGATATGGGATGGAGCTATTAGTAAATTAAAAGATCTAATAAGAATGAATCTACATGCTCAACTTGTTAGCTAGCCCTCCTTCTAGTGTCATTTTTGTTGAGGATTCCAAATGGCTTGTCAAGCAGGTAAGAGAGAATGCCCGATGATAGGTCCCAACTAGACCTGCTCTCATTTGTTGTAGTGTTTCGACCAGTATGTAGGCCTGGTTGCCACTAAGAATTAAAAGAATGAAAATGGAAAATTCAACGAACTGTCCCCCAAAAGAGTCCTAATTAATTATAAATCTAATCTAAATTGAAATCAAACTAATCTAACCTAACTTATTCTAATCTATCCCACGGGGGAAAAAATAATATTTTCACAACGGAAATAGTTTATGGTAGCAAATAATATTTTAGATATTGTCTCAAATCTTTGTAGAGGAGACCTGAAAAAAACATCCATGTACTCATTAGAAATCAAAATAGCATAAGAATTATAAATACTAAGCACAGAAATAGTTTGTATGATCAACACCCAAAAAACTTAAACAACAAATACATGTGTAGAGTAATCCCACAAGCATTTGAAAATAGTTATGAATTCAAAATTGCTTCTTCTCTTAATATATTTAGAAATAAGAGTATTATCAATGTATACAACGAGAAAATTCCCCTCTTACATTTAGCGAGTTCTCTTTTATAAGACAAGAGAGACTCCTCGGCTCTTGTGACTGTTCGTTTCATTTACCTTTGTTTTTTCGTTTTTCATTTCAAATTTGTTTTACATTATTGAAAATAAATATGTGAAAATTACAAACAGAAGCTGAAGAGACTCTTGAGAGGTTATTTTTACCCTAAGGAATTTCATAAATGATGTTCATTTAAAATATTATTAACTTTGCTTGTTTTTTTCTTCCTTTGTTTCTCAAAATGTTTCTAGGTGTTTATGGTAATAGTTTGTTGAATAAGATCATATGATCTTCTTCTCCTTTGTCTCATCCTTCTAGTGTTCTCTTGCAGGTCTGATATCAACTCATGTATCTTGAGTTGTGATTGTTTGAACATTGCACATCCCATTCTCCAATTGAATTCGGGCCTCTTTTATTTTATGCATTTTTCAAGAAATTTAACCCTCAATCTATCAACACTTGTTGTGCTATCACATTCTAATCTCTTATATCTTTTAAATGAGATATCCTGGGCATTATTTATTTTCCTATACCTCCAGATATGATCGTTTGAAGTTTTCACAGTCAATTCCCCCCCCCCAAATTTGTGACCTTTTTGTTTTCTACAATTTTTTAGGTTTTCCATTACTGTTTTTTCCTGAAGTTATCTCCCAATGCATTCTTCGTCTCAATACCTTTCCAATGAGGTATCATGGGCTCGATTCTGACACTTGCAACTCAAGATATGTCCATTTTAAAATCAACACTCAGTGGCCCTTGATCTACATGTGGGTGAATCTAGGTTGTTGATCTTTAACCTGAAAATAAAAAATATCACATTCATAAGGAAATCCAAAAATGAATGGTTAATATAGCTCTATCCCCTTTACCTCATTTGTATAAGAACCTAGAGGCAACATGGGACCTAGGGATTGTGTTGTAATTTTGGCCAATAACCCTAGTTAAAATAGTAAAATAACAAAATTAACTAAAATAACCTATATGAAATCAAAATTAATAAAGAAATTAAAAATAATCAAATTAAATTAACCTATATGGTCGAGATATGAGGGAGGATTGACTCTAGTGAGGAATTTTGATTGCTCCATCCTAATGGGCCATCATAATGTCATGGTAATCCTAGGTAAATTCGGACTCATACCGTAACATGTCGATGGCATATTCTTTCGATGCTTTGAAATATTATATGATAATGTGGTTGGAAGGTCATCAGAGTCTAAAGTGAACTCAATAATTAAGCCTCTTTGATGGCACCATTACAATGACATATGCTTCTTATGTGTTATGAAAAATATTAAAATAGTACCATTTCCCATAGTTCATTCCCCAAAAAATATACTAAAATAATGCATGTTCCTATGGCTTGTTGGGGTCTCGTGGTCAGAAGGTGAAGTAAGTTTGGGTAAAATTAAATTTCTGATGGACCATCCCGATGGATCACTCTGATTGACTCTCTCGATGGCCCATTATAATATTAAAATAATGAAGCTAAGGTTAATTCTTGATGGCTTAGTCTTGGGGCATTTAATAAAATATTCATATAGTTTCAAAGGTGTTCAGGAGGAGGGGAAGAGGGAATCCATAAAGATAGAAGGTGTGTCTTAATAGTAATTTTTAATGGAATTTACCATGAAGTAGATATGTAGATCAATGGGGAGAAACCTGGGGAGAGGTCTCATGAAATATTAATTTGAATTTTAATGAGGGAAAAAATGAAAAAAAAAAAAAATTAAACTAAATTAAATGAGAAAAATAAAATGAATCATACAACCTAGGAATATATGAAAAGTCAAATTGTTTCTAATTCTACAAAGATATAAGAAAAATGAGAATGTGCATATTATACATTACGGATTTTAAGCAAAACACACTATGTAACAAATAATGTATTCATGTAACACAAATAGTTTATCCATGTAAAAACCAATTTGACCCATGTAAAAAAAATTAAAGTGAACTTTATTTACTCCATGTAAAAATAAATATCTAGAGTAACTCTAGGGAAAACCATGGGGGATAAAAAACAATGGGCAATTACCATGTGCAATCAAACCATGTGGTTTTGCAAAACCATGGGAAAAATACAAATGTAAATAAATAAATACAAAAAATAATAAAAACATATAAAAACAAATAAAATAAAAAATTTAATTTTAATTTGAAATAAAAATGTACAAAATATGTACAAAAATACAAAATACAAATTAGGAAATTAAGCCAAGTTACACATGATTCGAGGTTTCATGCCCGTCGTGGTTCCACACCAGTTAGGGTTCTGCACCTAGGGTCCCAAAAATATTAAAAAGGTAAATTAAGTAGGTTTCAAGTAATCGGGTGTCAAGTTGGGTAGCTAGGTGGTATGGAAATCAATAACACTCAAATTTGAATGCGGCGAATGGAAAACAACCACGGGGAAGAAGATGACATGCCATGTGACAAATAAACGTCACAAGTAGCAACGCCTATAATAAAAGGATATCGACGCCAACTGGATGTGGGACACATGTTAATCTAATCAAGTTGAACATCTTAGAGGGTGGACCTAATAAGATTGTGAGGAGTGGGAATATGATTATATCAAGGAACAGGTTTTTACACCAAGCCACAATGTGTGATAGTAATTATGACAAATACTGAGTGAGCATTGGGTGACGACATGACAAGGACCTACAACCATGAAGCTCAATAGGTCTTTGGCTTAGGTTTCTGGAGAGAAGGAATTCTGAAAGAGGAACTCGATATAGATCTATTTGAAGAGGCTCGGGGATAGTCCTGTCAGACCTCAAGTCAACTGTAAGTCGAGGTAAATATGCTTCCCAATGAGGGGAATCCTGGTAAGGATCAAGGTCAAGGTTATGGATAAGGATCAAGGAATTCCCCCACATGCATTTCAAGGTTGAAGCTATCGAGTAAATGAAGTGGCTCTACAAACCTGCTCCTACAACCAAGAAAATGATGAAATCAGTTACGCGATTAAAATGACACTTGCCAATACACTATAAAAGTTATATTCCCTACCTTCGAGAAAACTTATAAAATATAATCATGGGTGGTTGTAGATAATTTTCCTGAAAACTGTATGTGCCAAGTCTCAAATTCAAAGAAAGGATTAGTGATTTTGCGATTCAAAAAGTTAGAGTTCGAAACAGAAGAGTAGTATCAACATGTGAAAGCATAAAGATGAAGACATTAAGCACAACATGTAAGCAATATAATGCAAAATTTGAATTATCCATTCAGAAAATCTTCAACAACAAATGCATTCAAGACATACAATAAAACATCAAATGCTACAGTTACATAGGATCATCAAGCACTTCATAATATACAAAAGGTTTGAAGATAATGTGTCAATTCCATCATACAAATGTCAATGAAACATCATAGGTCAAGAAATACCATGAAGACATTTGGAATCATAAGATCAAAAGGAATGATCAAAGATAATCATCAATAAAGATCAAACCCTCAACACCCTCAAGGTAGACAAAGAATTAACATTAGGCTCAAACATTAGAGGATTAGGCATTAGAATTCAAATTTTAATTGGGGAGGGTTTCCTTTCACTTGTAAAAGAAAAAGTAAAAGGGGGGTTGTCGTGGCCTCAAAACAACTATAATGAAAAGGAGGGGAGAGAGTGGGAAGCCTTAATGGAGGCATCTATTGTCTTGAAAGAAACCTGTCGGTCTGTCATTCACTAAGGGAGCGATCCAAGGATTTCCAATTCATACAACCACCCACCAGATAAAGGAAGAATTGAAACCAAGCCTTTTCATCACTTGAAAAATGAAACTATGACACACATGATCAAAAGTGTCATCCAAGTCTAATTTTACAGTTGGGTATGTGTTATTTGCCTCGAGAAATGTGTTGCATTTTTGCCTTGTTTTTCGTTTCACCTTGATTTTTGTCTCCATTGTTGGGCGGTTTTTCGGCACATGGTTTTTGTCGATGGTTTTATATTTCCGGTTAAGGAATTGGGGTTGTTGACTAATCTAGATCATTGGGTTAGGGTTTTGGATGTCGTTGGCTCCTATATGTATATTTTATTGTAAACAATATATGAATGAATATAGAATATGTTGGTTTTCCCGATTTGGGTTTCCAGGGGAAAAATATTTGTGTAATGTGTGTATTTTCCATTGTATATTTTATGTTCTTTTACTGAAAATATGTTTGCAGTAAATAATTGTACAAGGTTAAAATCTACATTGACTACCATACCTTTTCCTTTGGATTGAACACTGAAATGGATGGCTTTCTGGACTAGCATAATGTCATCAACAATATATGTTTATTGCATAAATCCACCTTGATTGGGGGAGATGATTTTAGATAGGACCTTATTTAGTTAATTGGCCATGATATTGGTCAAAATTTTGTAGGGGGAGTTACACAGGGATATGGACTTGAAGAGAGAGAAAGTGGAAGGGTTGGAGTCTTTACGTATTAAGGCAAGGAAAGAGGAATTGGTGCTACCTCCCAACCTCAAGGAATGATGGGAGTAGATAAGCATCATTTTAGGTCATTATTGATCAAGTTCCAGAAGAAACAATAGAAGGAAATAGAGAAACCATCTAACCTAGGAGCTTTATCAAGATCAAGACTCCAAACAACTGAGAGGATTTCAACTTCTGAAATGGGTTTGTTGAGATATAGATTGTCTTCATTAGTTATTTTTGTGGGAATGTTCTCAAGCAAAGAAGTGATGTTGGAAGGATTGGAATTTTCATTTTGAGTGTATAAGTCTTGGAAGTGAGAATTAACAACTGATTTTATTTCAACAAAATCAGTCACTGTAGTGCCATCCTCCAAAGCAATTTTCGACACATTATTTCAAAATTGTCGGTGTTTGGCCTAATTGTGGAAATATTTGGTATTTTTATCCCCATCTTGTTGCCATAGGATAATGGATTTAATGCACTATAACTCTTCTTCCCTTCTCAAAGAATTTTGGTAACAACATTGAAGATTGAGCTCCTCTTTCTAGATTTGGATGGTAACTTCACTATTCTCAAGATTATTTTGTAACTCTTCAAGTTTAATTTTATTTTTATTTTTCAAAAGTGGGGGATATGAAGGAGTGATTTTACCAGTATATTAAAGCATGGTTTACCATAGAAAGTTTTTTCTCCCATATATAAATAGGTGTTCTCGCAACCTAGGTATTCTAGGTGGCTACAACTAAATCCACTTCCTCTTGATGATGGATCCATAAAGGGTTAAAACAAAAGNAGGGAAGTTGGGGGGGGGGGAGAGAATGTAAGACTTGATGGAGGAATTTTTTTGAATGTAACTGCTATGGACAAGGAAACGGTCTAACCTTGCAACAATGTGTCTCGGCCACACCCACATGTTAGACCAAGTAAAAAAAACACATTGGGAGGGAATATATAGGAGGTCCCAATCTAAAACAAGCTCCTCAAAATTGAACTGGAAGGGATCTCTCCCAAAATTCCCTCCTCTCTTTTCAGCATTATCTCTTATCATATTTAGATTACCATCAATAATGCAATGTTAAACTATTCATGTACTCTTCAGATTAGTCAGTGACCTCCAACGTTCAAACTTCTCATTGGGGTTTATTGTCATGTAAACATTGATAATTGTACACATTTTATTACTCTACATATGATAAAACTTGGTTAAAATCCAATGTTGAGTTTTGATGTGGTGTTCTAGTCTTACCTCTTATTCGCTCCAGAGAGTGCACAGTCCTCTTGAGGTGCCTCGGGAATCTATGAATATTATATTGATGGATTTCCAAAGTCTTCTTCCTATCTTAGTAACTTCAACTTCTTTCATTTTGGTCTCCTGAATGAGTAGGATGTTGGGATTTTCTGATTTTACAAGATCTTTGACAGCCAGGGTTTTTGGGGTGCTCCTAACCCCCTACAATTCTAGGAGACCATGATCATTATTTCAGAGGGTTTCATTGGGAACCTTCTCTCCTCCAAACATTTCCACTATGGTTCTTAGAATTTTTGGAACCTCCTCCCATCATATTTTTCAGAGTTTTTTAAGATCCTAAAAGAAAATCTTAGGCTTGGGCAGATTTTCTTCAGAAGCATGATCATTTTGACCTTCATCTCCCGATATTTCTGACTCTAAGATGTATTTAGCATCGACAAAGGAAAGTTTTTCATCCTTAAAAGAGACTTGATCCTATGGGAACAGGTCAAGGGGGTTTGAGGGGATCACCATGGGAATCTTTGATATAACCATTATTTCTTCCCTTTGATGCAAGGGCACAATATTCGATTTTGGACTTGGGATTGAGAGAATTTGGATTAAATATTGCTCGCCCATAGTCGGACTATCACTGATGGGAATCTGGATGTCTTCCTCAATGATATCCTCAATTTGGGATAGAGATTCATATCTATTGGTTGATGGTGATGATTCCTTCCTGCATGAGTTTCCAACATTTTTAATGGGCGATTTCTGAGAAGTGGTCAGAGGACCCATGCCTCCATTCAAAGGGCCTGTGAAAGAAGTTTGAGTTCTACTCCCAGGAATTCCCATTTTTCTTGAAATCTCTTTCCATTGTTCTTCATGACCATTGTTGGAGGGAACCACTTCTTCCTTCTTACGGTTCCTTGCAAAGTGTCTGTATTCATGGAACAACTTGCACTTGAAGGGAAATTGCCCATTTTCTAGTTACACATGCTACCAGTTATTCAAGGTTATTAAAATTGCCTTAGGTATTCCTCTATCTAAATCAACCTTAACACAAATACTAGCACAAGAGAAGAGGTTATCCTTAGGCTTCTCCTTGTCTATGTAGCGAGCAATGGAATTTCCAATGCATCTTAGAGCGTCATCATTCCAACAGTGTAGAGGGAGATGCGGTAATCTAGCCTAGATCGGGACCGTGGAGGGGGTATCATTTTATGGACTGAAATCAGGGGTCCATTTGTTCAAATACATGCCTCTCACCCCTAGAAAGTATGGGGATCTTCGAAAAATTAAGTCTATGTCCTCCTTGTATTTAAAGAGAAAGGCAAAGAGTCCTTTACCACAAAAGAAATGATTTAGTGAACCTTTGATTAGAGGTTTCTGGTTATTTTCTATCCAGAAGGCCACCATCTCCAGACAAGACCAGATACCTATAAATTGGTCAATCAAACCCCTATTAGCTAGGGCCAAGGATTTATTTCTTGAAGTTGAAGGAGGGAGCACAACCTTTGGCATTTCATCCAATTTTTTTATAAATTTGGTTTGTTCAAATTTTGATGATTTGACATAGGTTGCCACCATCGAACAAAATGCAAAATATTCTTCATCGGGAGGGGACGCAGGCCCCATCCCATCACCATATTCCATGCAACAACCAAATCTAGGGTTTCATTATTAGGGTTCCAATCACAGAGTGCTTCGCTTATTATTATTATGGGTGTGTCAACTCTATTATTAGTATGTTGAGAAAGTATTTCAAGGGGTGAAAATTTGTGGGCCTAGACTCTTTTGGGTCTTTGGGGTGTTTAATTTCGAGCATTCGAGATTCTCTTTTGATGTCTCACTCTTTTGCAGTTCACTCTGGACTAGTTATTGTTTTGCAAACTTAAGAATTAGATCTATATTTTCATATCTTTAATATTTACGGGCCATATAATGACACAAAAAAAAATTGGGATCGAAATTGCTCTAATAAATGTCTACAGTGGAAGACTCTTATTATTGGGGGCGATCTCAACCTCACCTTAGGTTGAGAAAATATATGGGTTCAACATGCTCATGAGGACAAGTTGTCTAAATTTTATTTAGATCACTTTGAAAATGTTGGTTAGGTCGATCTAGATCCCATCGAGTTAACCCCCACATGGTCTAATAATAGAGCGGGGAGACATTGATACCTAAAAGATTGGATAGATTCCTAGCTCATCAAGAATTACTCTCTTATATTGAACTGTTAAGATCTTGGACTGGTAAGGTCTACATTTCTGATCATTTCTCTATTTTTTTGGAATTTGAAAAAGTAGCATGATGTCTGACATTCCTTTCAAATATAACTCTCGTTGAGGAGAGGAGGAGAAGTTTTGAAATCTCATTTCAAATACATGGAATCCATATATTTTGAATTTTGATATCCCTGCAGTCTCTTAGTTTGCAAATAATTTAAAATTGCTTAAAGGTAAGGTGGTGGAGTGGGCCAAGATAAAGAAGAAAGAGAGGACCATTCATCTCCAAGATATTGAAGCAGAGTTAGCATCCTTTAACTTTGTGGAGGGGCTATCAACGAATTGAATGTCCCATCTGCATCAACTTGAGAGACAACATGTTAATATATTATTAGATGAGGAAAGGGAATGGTGCCTGAAGAATTGGGCATTATGGTTGAAAGCCAAGGATCAAAACACAAATTTCTTTCAAAACTTTTCCAATCATCGGAAAATTTATAACATTATTTGGGATCTAATTGATGATGTTGGAATACAGTAAAGGGGTTCAAGGACCTATCTACATTGGGAATCATTCATTTTGGGAACATATTTAGGGATCCTTAACTTGAAGATATTGGCTCCATGCTTCGGGTACTGGAAACCTTTCCCATATTTGTTGAGGAAGATGAAAATGTGGAACTGTTGCAGCTAGACACTGAGAAAAAATTACTTGGAATCGTTAAATCCTTTCAAAAGGACAAGAGTCCAGGGTTGGATGGGTGGACGATGGAATTTTATGTAGATTTCTTTATATTTTGGAAAATGACCTCCTCATGGTTGTGGAATAGTTTTGTCTCAAAGGGAGAATGCCCAACAATTTTAATTCAACCTTTATTGCTCTTATTCCTAAAATTGACTGCCCTAAAAATTCAATGATTTTCGGCCCATCTCTTTATGCAATAGTATTTACAAGATCTTGGCTAAAATTGTTGCATTTAGACTGAATCCTTTTCTCTCAAGGGTGATACATGATGAACAGTTTGGGTTTCTCAGAGGCAGGCTTATTCATGAGGCTATCAGATCGACTCAAGAAAATCTAAGGCTCATATACAAAATTTGGGGATTGTGCACATCACTCAGTTGCTAAAGGAGGTTTTAGGTATTTTTTAGGATGTCTTTTTTACTTATATTTATCAAGAACATAATTCCATGGAAGACTCCCTCTCTAAGGATAGTATTCTCCTCCAGCCACACTCTGACATTCTTGAGGAATATAAGGACAATACTCTTATCTCTCATCGGAACTTGATTTTCAATTAAATTTGGTTTTTGTCGTGACACTTTTGTTCATTGGTTTAAGAAGTAATCTTTTAAGATAATTGCACTTGAAATCCTTAGGAACAAGTTTCCTTTGCAACACTATATGTTAGAGAGATAGTTTAGAGGAGATCTAGAGATTCTTTCAGTTTTTGATGTGGTTAATCTACCTTTGGAATGTACTTTCAATTTTTTTACTAAAATAGAAAGTATGATTTTACTTTGAATCCTTATGAACAAGTTTCCTTTGCAACACTATATGTTAGAGAGATAGTTTAGAGGATCCCTAGAGCTTCTTTTAGCTTTTGATGTGGTTAATCCACCTTTGAAATGTGCTTTCAATTTTTTACTGAAATAGAAAGGATGATTTTTTTCTTGGAATATATATATATATATATAAGTGGTCACATAAATTCATATTTCCAATGAAGCCACCTAGTGACCCACATACCATATCAAATTACTAATCAAAGTAATGTAGTCATAAGTGGATATTCGCACGTGAATAACCAACCGAAGCAAGCAAGCAAGCACGTGCATCTTTATATTTTATAGCAAAAGATACATATATAGGAGCAATAATATGAAAATAACATAACATAATTGAATTTGTCTACTATAATTAGCAAGGGTTTGTCAATGGTAACTTCTCTAGCTCATATTAACCTCAAAGATATAGGAGATGGAATTCTAGTCAACTGTAGATTACAATATTAATTGAGTCCATGATTTTGATAGCCATGGCATTCAACACATCAAATATGGTATACATTAAGAGAGAAAAGAAAGGTGAAGATAGAGTTGAGTGTGAAGATATTGTCCATTAAATTAGTAATGTGTCTTGTACATGGTAGAAAACCCCAAACATCCAACCTCTTTGATATCTTGATTACCTAGTTTTATAGAAATTTTAGCTTGTTGTTCCTTTTACATAGTCATAAATGATCAACACTTCTTCAACTTCCTTTAATTTTTAATTTGATTAAGTATGACTTGATTCTTTTTTATTTATTACCACATTGTAGTTTAATGGCATTATCTACAACAGTAGAAAACAAATATCTTTTTCTTAAGTTGATCATCATAACAGAATCAAAGATCAATTTCTCTTTAATGTTGGTATACTCTACTTCTCTTCTCCTTGAATTCCATGCTCAATAAATATTTTTTGGGTCCTTCTTTAATATCAAGTGCAACTTCATCTACCACTACACGAGTTGTGTGGTCTCCCAAATTTCCAAAGTTTATTACTTACTTCCTAGATAAATTCCAACCCCTTCGACCATCAAATTATGATATATTATATGGTCCATGGTCTTGACCATGGTCTCTCGACTCATAAAAGATCATGAGAGACCAAAATCTGACTATTAATAGAGATGTACATCCTTCTTGTTTGATGGCCAATTTGCCTATGCACATAGTTTAAAAATCTTAGTGCTAGGTGGGTGGTCAGTGAACATTTGCATTCCTTTATTTTCCAAACATGAAGTCATTTATTTAATTAGTATTTACATCCCTTGCATGGATTCTCATGACCATGTTGTTTATTTACACACTAAACTCACTCCCTTTACTTTCAATTAGGTAAATAAACCTCAAGATACAACACTAAGCATTGGTTTTCTTCACGTGGCATTCAAAATTCCTTGCTCGATAACTCAATGGTTAAGACAATAACCTTGCTTAGTAGTTATCATATCATGCTCAATTCATTTAGACCAAGCACATAAGGGTCACGTTATTTCCTTTCACAATTGAGCATGTGACCTAAGCAAGATAATGGTTAAGGTTACAATCCTTTAACATTGGGATATGGTTTTTCATTTTTTGATTCACCGCTGAAGTATTTGATGTAATTTTACTATCTTGCTTTCAAGATATACTCCAACTAAGTTTTTACTTGGTGGATAGCCAAAACCCTCTACCATAGTAACCACTCTCCCCTACTTGGCTAGTTCTATCGTTGTTGTGTTTCATGGAGTTGAACTTTTATGGCCTTATCCCAAGGGAATACTCCTTTTCCTTTTGCTTCATTATGTTTATTAACCTTTTAAAGAAATAATACATGGGAGTTTTGGCTAACATCATGACATCGCATGGCTTCTCTCCTTGTTGGGTTGTTTAAAACTTATATTTTTCATCTACCTTATATGTATTTTCGTACATAGAACAACAACCTTTTCATATCAAAAATTTCCATATTTAGATTACAACATATTTGTATTTTTAGAATATTTTAAAATCCAAATGTAGATAATGTTTTGATAGTTTATTAGTTATCCTCTTAATCTTCTTAAAAAACTATTTTCCTACTTAATCATTTTTTAATTTCTTTAACCATAATTTGTAATCTCGATATCATTTTTGTCCCTTTTGAAACATAGAGGAAAACGCTTTCAAATTCATTTTAACCATCTCTTTAACATTTGAAGGATTAACCTTTTCAAATTCCAATTAAATGTGTTAGAAGTAATGCAAAATTTAAATGTAAATAATGATAAAACAACATCATTTATAATGAACATATATGTGTCTCACTTATACTTACACTAATCGATGTGATGATGAGTACTCGTCATTTTTCTTCCCCTCTCCTCAACATGGGAGTTTTTGAAGTGCCCTAAGTAGACATTTTTTGTCATTAGAAAATATCAATTAGCGCATTGTAAATATTCATAAATTTAAAAAAAAAATGTGAACAAATCTAAATAATTGAGGGACGTAAATAATAGAACATGCTCTTAAAATATTTGGGAACAAATCTAAATAATTGAGTGATGCAAATAATAGAACATGCTCTTAAAATATTCCACCATCTAATTAGTATTTGACATAAATTTCATTTATATGAATCAACTCAAGAGTGTGCAACAATAACACTAACAAAAGCTCGAATTTCATTCCAATACAATTATAAACTATCCAAGGAAATCACTAGTTTAGCCCAAAATGTAGTCATATAAGTAAATTATCATTGAATTAATTTATTAGTAATTCAAAATGCATTTTACTAGTCATTTAACCTTCTAGTAACACCTAAAAAAGACTAGAAGTTATAGTTCTCTAACATGCCCCGAAGCCTCCATTAATCATTCGGGCACTCATCTTTTAAAGTTTCTTCCTTCTATCTCCAACTAAATTCACCACCCATGAACAATCTACAACTAGGTAATGCATACTAAATTGGAATATGATGTGGAAGCAATTTAATAAAACATATAAAACATAGTAACCACAATGGATAATGATCATGCCTAATTTTGGGAAAATTATGAACCATTCATACTTAGAATTACATTCATTAATAAAGTTCATTATTTTCCCATTCACTCGTGGAGTTAATGTAATACTATGCTTAATTCCTAATTCATTATTCTCAATTTCAATTGCATTTAGATCAACACAATGTAGAACATAATTTTATAGCAAGTAAAGAGAAGAATACATTTCTTTTCTTTGATAACTCAACTACCAACCTTGCAAACAAGTGATTTTTTACCCAACCATAGGAATTTGTTGCATATGCCACCACCAAACTTGGGCTATGAGACCACAAAGGAAAATATTTAGTTGGTGTCTCTAATTATAACACAAGGCCCAACCCATAATGCTCAAAATAGAAATCCCAATCATCTACCTTAATTTATCTCACTAGAAATCCTCCAGGCACCACAATCCACCTTCAACCAACCACAATTGTTCCCTCATAGCCCACGCAAAACTAAGAAATGAATTATGCCATAGTATGCAAGGTAATCTCTTCTACTAGTTTCCTATGGATTTGTTGGAGTGTAGACATTAGCTTAGGCTATGGCTAACTTTGGTTCAAGCATTGGGTTTGTTGATGATCGATATGCTTTGTATCTTATCTCATTTACAACCATGGAAAATTCTATAACATTTTGTTGAAATGTTGGCACTTGTAGGTACTTGCAGACATGGAAAACTTCATGGGTGGACAAGGACCAGTGAGGAAGAAGAAGAATATTCCATCATCAAATTGAGGTTCATATACTCCTAGCAATGCATGAGACCATGTGTCACCAATGTAACACCATGTATCTCTCATTTTAGACAACTAAAGACATGGCTAGAAATACCTCTAAACTATCATGGGAAATACTATGAAGATCATAGGAAAGAGACCCCTGGTAGTTATTAAAAATGATAGTATTCCTTAACTTACCCACATTCTTCCCCTCTCATGGATTCATAGCCCCTTTGTGCTTGCTTTTAACCTATCAACAGTGTTAGCTTATATTTTTGTACCTATTAACATCACAAAATAAACTAGGGTAATGCTTACCTGCCTAGTAAGTAATCAATGTATCAAAACCTACTACATTAAAAATACAGCATAAGTCTAAGCATCAAGCCAAGTCATAATTGTATATATGTATTTGATCTAGTATATATCCAAGGGTCAAAACCATCATATTACAAGTCATATAACTAGTTGGAGATAAGTTGATTATTTCAACATTTCCATTGCAACAAGAGGCACGGGTGGGAAACCTATCATTAAATATATTATGATAGCTTCATTTCAAGGTTATTCATTGTTTCTTTGACAAAATTCTAGACATTGTTTTCAAACGAGCATGCATCAAGATTGATCAAAACCCATTACTCCAAAAATCCAACATGAATCTAGGCATCAATCCAAATCATCATTATATATACATATTTGATCCAGTATAATACAAGGGTCAAAATGGGGGTATTACAAGTCCTTATCCAATTAGAGATAAGTTGATTATTTCAACATTACCATTGCAACAAGAAGCATGGATTGGAAACATATGTTGAGCATACACTTACACTAAGAGGGGGGGTGAATCAATATAATATAATTTTTTACTTTTTCAAGCATTAATCACCATAAGAAAACAATCGCATACAAGATTTATTAACTACAGAACATGGAACACAATATTTACATGGAAACCCTTTCAAGAGAAAACCACGAAACTTCTCTTGATATTTCTTTGTAGGCACCAAACTACTCGAGACACCAATCCCCAATGGTACAAATCCTGGTAGGAACCAACCTACTCTTACATATCATTGTAAACACCAATCTACTGGAGACACCAATCCCCACTACTAAGCACCGACTTAGCAAGAGACACTAATCTATTTGTTTGAGCAGCACCAACCTACTCTTACAAATCTTCATAGGCACCAATCTACTGGAGACACCAATCCCCACTGCTAAGCACCAACTTAGAAAGAGACACCAATCTCTTTGTGTGAGATGAACCAACCTTCGTTGATTTTGCTTGCTACTTCTACCTTCATCGGGTATGCTTGATGATTTTTCCTTCACCAGGTCTACTCATTTCTTCTTCCTTCACCAAGTCTACTCACTACATTTTCATTTACCAGGTCTAACCAAAATTTGAATTTCCAAATGGTAACTTTTCTCAAAGCTTGTTGTTTTGGGCCTCTTCCCAAGAATGAACTTGTACAACGTGCCATGTATCCAAGTTTGCAAATGTAACTATGAAATTGTTTCCTAAGGTACTTTTATATGTATCATCTTCTACCATATGCACACAAATACCTCTCATCTGTCTCTATGAAGTTTCAAGGTCTAAAACATCCCAAAAAATAAGTTATAGCGAAAGTATCAAGCTGACCTGTTTGAAACCGATTTCAGGAGAGTTCAGGAACCCTAAGTTCCACAAGGAATATATCCAAAATTATAGTGAACTAACATATAAAATTTGTACCACATGCACACCAAGATATCTCCTCTATCTCTTTTTAATTTCAAGGTCTGAAACATCCTAGAAAAAAAGTTATCACGAAAATACCAAGATGTCCTGAAATTGATTTCGCAATTCAATCTTTGCTAATCCATTTTTCACACTCACACTTTCTCTCAGTACTTTCTCTTTTTATACTTTTTCACAACCCTTCATGAAGGGACATGTCCCTTAATTAAATAATTTATTCCCAAATCCATGGGAAAATACCCTAGATAACATGGGAAAATACCCCAACCCATGGGCAAACTCTCCAAACCCATGGGTCTGAAACCACCATTTCACTTTTTACTTTTTCACATGCACAACATTTTTAATATACTTGTAGAACTATATATGGAATTTAATCTTGGAAATATTGTGTGTATTGTAATGTCATAATATGACATTAATTACATCATTAATTCTTTGACATATATGACAATAACTCCAACAATCTCCCCCTTTGTCATTGATGGTAATACTACAATGAAACACATACTCCACCATGCATAGAAAGAAATCCCCCTTGTCTGCAACTCTCCCAGGAATAGAGGGAATTCTCCCCCTATCTACAACTCTCCCCCTTTGACATCAATGGAAAATGGATGCTCCCCCTGAACTTGTGCTTCTCCTTAAGTACTCAATCAAAAATCCAATCAACTACCATGTCGGGTCGATCCTCGGTCGACCACTTCCAAGGAAATCATCAACAAGTAAGAGGAATGATGCATGACTATACAACCAATGATACACAATGATATGAATTCCTCAAACATCTGGTCAAATGATTCCATGACCATCCATCAATCCAACTAAAATTGTAGTCGGCACTGATCCATAATTATGTCTTTCATCTCTCTTCTATAGAGATTTGAAAGCATGATTATTATTCCTTCAATTTTTATGGTGAGGATGATTATAGGGCACATATTTTTGCATTGGTTGATCAAAGTGTTGGATTACTGAGTGGGGGGGTGAATTAGTAATAGAGAATTTTAATCACTTTTAACCACAGTATGTAAGTTGTGTTTATCTTTATGATCAATTTATCAATAAAATTCAACAAGTGCAGAATAAATAAACCATCAACAATGAGCAATCATACACATACACAGTAAACTAGTATTTTTACGTGAAAACCCAATGCAGGAGAAAGCCACAGAATGTTTTTTCTTATATGTCTTTAAGAATTACATTCATTGGAAGCACCAAATTCCTTTGTTTTCCAACTGCAATTGGAAGGAGGCTCCAACCCCCTATATTTTCAGGATACAACCCAAGGGAAGATCCAACTCCCCAATTCTTTGGCTACAACCAGAAGGAGGCTACAACCCCCTATGTTCTTCGGCTACAACTAGAAGGTGGCTACAACCACCTATCCTTTCCCCGTCCAACCACCTGAAATACAAGTGTCAAATAACTAATGAAACCATTGTCAAACTGTCACTGTGAAATATACCATTATAAACATGTACTAATCTATGTCAGCAACCTATAACCAACCTGTACCAATAACCTCTAAACAACATGTACCAATAACCTGTACCAACATATACCAACAACCTATACCAATAATCTCCTCAATAGATCATATCTGATAACGTAGATCTCATACCCAATATCACAATAATATCACTCAAAGCATGTGCATCTATGTCTCTCTAGTCATGTGCCATACATGTGCATACAATCATAATCATGTGTAATAAACCCTCACATCAACTAGACATCAAACCCTCACTGTTATGCATCCTAAAACTATACCAACAACTTCACCAACACATCACAACCAAAATCCCTCAATCATGTACCACAAAAACCCTCAACCATGTACCAAGAAATACAAGATATGCCTCAACACTAAAACCAACAAGATGTACCAATGATAAATACTATACATACCAGTATTGTATTTCTGTAGATCTAGCTCATACAGTAAGTGCCATACAACCAACAATCTCTCTAGGGAAAATCCTCAATCTCCCATAACCATATCACATGTAGACAATAATATCCAACTACACATAAGAATATGACATACCTTTTGAACTTGTAGATAGATGTGAGGTACCTAGTCACTGTAGGACTTCCTAGGAGCTTCCTTTCAGACTCTAGAGACCTGACATCCTCATATACTCAAGCTTTCATGGCCTTTTCACATGTACGCGACCTGCCCTCTTTCAGCCTGTGTATGTACTCGCCTTCCTCCACTGTGACCCGCGTGTGTACGTGACTTCCTCCATTGTAGCCCGCATACATCTCAAAAACTAGGGTTTTTCTCATATTTTGCAACTCTGAAACTTTCGGCGTCAACCCTCCTTGGCTACCTTAGACTTGTGCAACTTCAGATGTATCAATAAGTACCTGCAATAAACTTTTCAAAAAATAATAGATATTCAATTTTCTCAATAGATTCTAATAGGAGATCCTTGCTCTCTTATTTATACTCTCCAAGTAGCTTCCTCTAGGAGTTATCTTCTAACTACTTTACCCAACTTCCTTCTTTTAGGGCTAACCCACTTCTAAATACTTTTTCCACTTACAACCACTTTATCCACAAATAGAAAACTCACCACTTCTAGTTGCAACTATTTTATTTTTTATTATTTTCTTTTTGCGACTACTTAACTCATGATTAACTTTTAGTTACAACCATTTTGACTAGTAAACTTCTTCTAGGATCTTCTAGAATAAATTGCCTTCTATGACCTCCTACGGGATTCTAGATAACCCATGAGGGTTATCCAACTTCACTAAGCCATAACTCCTTAACTGTGAGGAACTACGCGACGTACCACATATCACCGAAAATGGAATGACATGTTATCCATCTAAAATAGTCTCACCTACAAATTCATTGATCTTCATTACATTATTCCTCAACCAAACTTGGGTTCCTTAACTACATTGTTGGGGCTTACCAGAATGTGCTACCAGACTTGCTTCAAGGGTTGACATCAATGACAAGCAACCCAACTTATCAACAATCTCCCCCTTTGGCATTGATGGCAACACTGAATTCATGTCGCTCCTGCTCCCCATGTGACCATCGCTCCCCCTGGAATCATGCCTCTATTCTCTCTCTCCAAGCATCTAACTCTCTCTCCATGCATCTGATAAATCTCTCCCCCTTTGACTATTGGATTATTGAGGGGGGGGTGAATCAGTAATAGCGTAATTATAATCATTTTTCTCTAAATGTTATATCAATCTAGAATTATTATCCAATAATGAGCAGTAAGAAATAAACAATCACACACATACACAGTACACCAGTGTTTTACGTGGAAACCCAAATTGGGAGAAAACCACGGAATGTTTTTTCTTATATGTATTGAAGAATTACATTCATTTGGAGCACCAACTTCCTTTGTTTTCCAGCTGCAACTGGAAGGAGGCTCCAACCCCCTAGTTTCTCAGACTACAACCTGAGGGAAGCTCCAACTCCCCAATTCTCTGGCTACAACTAGAAGGAGGCTACAACCCCCAATGTTCTCCAGCTACAACCGGAAGGTGGCTACAACCACCTATCCTTGCCCCATCCTGCTACCCTGAAGTAGAAGTAGAATGATGGAACCACTGCCACACTATCACTGTGAGATATACCGTTGTAAACATGTACCAATAAATCTGAACCATGCATCAACCATGCATCAACCTGTACCTCAACCTGTAATCAACTTGTACCATAAACAAACGCATCAACCATGCACCAACCTGTAATCAACATGTACCATAAACAAGTGCATCCAACCATGTACCAAGTATGTACCAATCATGTGTCAACTACTCATCAATATTTACCAACATCATCAACTATACACCTCATGTATGTGCGCCAACTCATCAACTACTTCTCTCAACCATGTACTCAACATGTACCACAACCAAAAGCCCTCATCAATTTCATCATCCAAATCTGATTTGTAGCTCTGTAATAGACCTGGTGTATATGATCACATTCCTACAAACCTTCCTTAACTTTAAAAACAAGAGACTAGTATTTTCATCAAACTTTTCTTTAGTCTCACATGCCTAGTTTTGGATTAGTCAACAACTCTATATTGAAGTAATCATCACTTTGAACCTGTAATGTATAAATATATGGAACTGATACACAATGTTCTTCAATATGTTTAATGCAATTCCTCCAAGTTTCACTACTTGGAACCTCTCAGAAAAGGAGTTATAGCAAAAATGACATACCTTGTTGAATTATGACTTATTCTAGAGAGCGACCTTGTAGAGTGTTCCCCACACAAAATATTTAATGAAATGATCTACAACTATTACAAAACATACTACAGACTTTACCCTAACCAACACATTTGGTCTCACTGAATTTGGATCTGTTATGAAGCAGTTATGACGCTTTTACTCGAAACACCTGATTTTGACTAGTTTCAGGACTGACCACAAACCCTATTTTCCACGGAATGTAACTCCCAAAATACAACGACCCACAAGATGAATTTTTTTTCACAGATACTTGGATATGTTTTCTCACTTTCATAGCAATTTCACGATCTGAATCATTATAGAAAAAAAAGTTATAGCAAAAATGGTAAGATGACCTGTAAATAACATACCTTAGAAAGCACCATCAAAAGAATTTATCCTTCCTTGCATTTCGGCCTTCTTTTCTTCACCTTCACTCAGAATTCTGGTTTAGATATCCTTGGTTACCTCAGACACATATAG